>JACXGM010019073.1:0-18634 GCA_016801145.1 Umbra pygmaea | reverse complement strand
GTATAGACCATATATAGTTTATGTGATTATATATTTTATGGGTACAGACATGATATATGGTATAGACCATATATAGTTTATGTGATTATATATTTTATGGGTACAGACATGATATATGGTATAGACCATATATAGTTTATGTGATTATATATTTTATGGGTACAGACATGATATATGGTATAGACCATATATAGTTTATTGCAGTGCTTGAGGTGGAAACAATTAAGTGCCGGTACTCCACCTATTCCCTCGCATTGGACTCGACTGGTATCAAAAAACATTATAATATATACAAGTATATGTTACTTGTATATATGTTATACTTCTATGATACAAGTATAACATTTCAATTTTTACACTGTGGAAATGATATTGATATTAGATATTGTTTATGATATTATGTGTGTTTATTTTGTAAAAGAGTAGAGGGACATTGAAAAGATATTAGAAAGCAGTTAGCTGTGCAGATGGCCATGAACTCAAGTGATTTTTAGCAGGACTGCAAAGGTTTTATATTAAGAAATACTTAGGTCATATAATTTCCTATGTAAACAAGCATAATGTCAAATTTTTATTTGTTGGCTTTAATTACAAAAATTGCATAGTTTACATTTATGAAACAGTAGACAATTTAGTTATATTATCTGATTGGATGATTGATGGTAGAAGTTCAGCAACTCATGAAAATTTCTGAGGGTGACAAATAATGTCAGAGATGGAATATGATGTTTACAAACTCATAGAAATGAGTACAGTATGCCCTGGGAATAAACTGATTAACTGATGATCTATTTGAACTGAGTCATCTGTAGATCAGAAAAAGCTCCAGAGGTAAAGTGTTTTCTGGAAAAGTGGGTATGCATTTATGACACCAACCCATGAGCAAATTAATACAACTATTTTGATCATTTTAATTCACTACTATACAATATAGTTCTATATAGACTGATGTCGTATCATTCCCAATTTACCTACATGAATTGCCTGATAACTCGTTAGAATGAGGCATAATACAACATGCTGCAGTCATCAAAATGTCTTGCTTTTCATAATAGCTATAATTGAACACATTAATCAGACAACACACATCTTATGTCACACCTAGCCCAGCAACTCCTCGTCAGTGCTCGTCCTCTCCCGAGTTCTAGAGGCGTACCCATAGAAATAGAATGGATAGAAAGGTAATTGAACTGCTTGGCGTGGTCATTCAATTAGTACACAACACAATGGCGATTGTTGTTAGTTGTCAGGGTGACCAAACGCAAATCGGTTTAACGCGGAAATAGGCCCCTAGATCTTTGCAATGTAATAGTACACAGAAAATGGCTGCTGCTCTGAACATTCTGCTACATTGATTTGAATTAACATGTCCTTTCTATCTATTCCAATTCTGTGGGAGTAGAATGCCACTGCTGATTGCGTATAATTACATGCCCATGTGTTTTTGTTCAGCTGTCATTAGGTAGGTACAGTATATAGTCTAAGTTTGCTGTTAGTAAGTTTCCTGCGTTTCATTTAAATACCATCGACTTTGCATCTGTCACCTCATTTTCCTCAGTCAACATAACACCTAATACATTATTTGTCAATAACATTACTATTCATAACAGGCGTATTTATGATATTTATCTGACAGCCTCTACCTAACAATTAGTTTGTTTGGCTTTGACTAAAGGGAAGTTAACTGATTGTGGCTTGTCTAGTTAGCGAGTAGACAATACCTGTGTGTGGCTGATTCAATAGGCCTTTTTCACAGCAAACTTTCTATTGTTGAAACTGGGTAAACGGATTTCCAGTTCTGTAGTAATAGCCTCGGCAATGGACGTTGAACAAGTATATTTCCACCTCTTTAACGTTGCCAAACATTTATTTGGGCAATGTGTTATGAATTATAAACATTATAAGGTTCAAGATTAGTCTTAGTTCATTTACATGTTATTGATAGTTAATCTGTAGATGCATTACAGACAATTGAAATAGTGTTAACACACTTTCTAAAATAATGATAGTGACACGTTTTTTATTATCCGCTGAATGAAAATATAGCATTTACCGGGAGGAGGAGTTAAATGCCATTTTCAGCAGCTCCATGATTTAAATTAGCATTATTAGCTGTAACGCAGAAGTTAGCATGTTGGTGATGCTCCATATGACACTTGACTCCACGCCCAGCCCTTGAGCTTCAAAGTACAGAGTAGTTTGTCGGTGATCGGAAATGTATCCAATGACACCACCAAGGCAAAAATCCAGTTTTTAAGTGCTTCAATAATTTTACTCAGCTGGAAAGTGATCACCGTTTAAATGTTGCCCACACACAAACGTAGACCCACACTTCATTTTAAACGCGTTACTTTCTTCACATTTAACAGGTTTTACACATTCGTTTTTTAGACTCATCCCACTGAGCAAAATATTTAGAAAGACGTCTTTTCAACAACTATTCAACGTCTTTTCAACCACAAAGACGTATTGTCAACGTATTTTCAACCTTAATTGTTTAGAGGGATGGAAAGTTGTGGAATCACAGGGAGGGACATTTATTACAACACAGAGGCATACTACATTCACTTTTGCCCATGATCTCCTACATTATGTTTTACCCTAGTGTACACAATAGGAGCTTATAATGCTAGTAGTGCAACGGAAATATGTTTATCCATCTATGACACCCTTTGTTGCTAGGAATGCGTAAGTGTGAAAATGGCCTATGCGATGGAGTTGACCGAGTCTGTGTTTAATAAAGCAGTAATCTCTTTCCCAGAAACTTCTGCTCAATCCGCTCTCGCTCCGTTTTAGCTCTGGTTCATTTTTTTTTATCAATGAAACATCTGCTGTCTTGAAGCTGTTCCGATGTGTGTTGCACATTTTCCAGTTCATACCTATTTTGCGCATATCCCCACCGCAGCTGCATTTTTGCAATGTAGCTAATTGACACAATGTAGCCTGTAGCTCGACTAGTGATGGGCGATTCATGAACGATTCGTTCATTTTGAACGAATCTTTTAAAAGACTGGATCGTTCATTTCGTTCATTTTTGCGCAAGCGCATTACTTCTATGATCCAGTATACTGCTCGGTACTAGTATCTGAATCGTTCAAATCGTTCATTTTCGCGCAAGCGGATTACTTCTATGATCCAGTATACTGCTCGGTATTAGTATCTGAATCGTTCATATTGTTCTTTTTGGCGCAAGCGCATTACTTCTATGATCCAGTATACTGCTCGGTACTAGTATCTGAATCGTTCATATCGTTCTTTTTGGCGCAAGCGCATTACTTCTATGATCCAGTATACTGCTCCGTACTGGTACATGAGTCGTTCATATCTTTCTTTTTGGCGCAGGCGCATTACTTCTATGAATCAGTATACTGCTCGGTACTAGTATGTCGTACTAGTACATTGCCCGGTACTGGTACATGAGTCGTTCATTTCGTTCTTTTTCGCACAGGCGCACTACTTCTATGATCCAAGTATACTGCTCGGTACTACCCAGCAAACATGGAGCTGGTGGACCACCACTTCATGAAACACATTTCTCCTGGGTACAGTGTACCATTGAGTACTGGCCCACGTCAAGCACTGGTTAATGGGTACACACATAACATAGTTAATGGGTACAGACAGACACTACATATTTTGGAAACAATCAGAGGTCAAAACTATAGCTTGTTATTTCCAGGATATAAAATGTCCAAATTAAAAAACTCTAATACATAAACATAATATTCTGGTAATATTAGTCCCATGTGAAAAGTGCATTATACTTTATATTGACATTAAAATTAATAACAAATTATACATGTTGGCTTTGTAACAACTCTAAAGTGTTGTATACAACAAAAGGCTTGCTGTTACTCTAGTTCAAAGAAAAACCCTACTGTGTTAACTTAGTTCTTCGAAATAACCTAGTCTGATATTCAAGTTTATAGAAAAGCCCTACTGATCTGTATCTCTGTGGAATTAACTTATCTTTCTTTGACAATGAGTGACAAGGAGTTGGCATGTGTGTCAGAATGTGCACTGTAAAAAATATCTGTGAAAAAACAGCAAAAAGTACTGGTCATTTTCTGCTAGTATTTTGTTCTATTATTCTATGGACATTTCTTTCAAGACAATGACAGAAAAAATACTGAGTGAACACAATAAAATGTCCGTTAACACGCAGATCAGATATTACTTTGTAACGGCCACCATATTTAATATGGAAAACATGTCTACGATCAGTCAAAACCATCATCTTTCCATAGGACAAATCACATAGAACAACAGACACACATGAAATATTAAGACAATGAACCACAGCTAACTGTACAAATGCCGGCTCTAAATACAAGCTTTGTGAAGTTAACTGCAAAACAAGATCTATTGGACAATGTAATGGGGATGAAAACATTGCAGGAGACTAAAACATGAATATGGAGTCCAGGTGGGTTGGAGCTACCAACTCAGGCACTGCAGGAGGGGAGATTGTTACAAAGAGAGCACACACAGATTGGCAATCCGAATACCTTCATCCTCATATTTGCTATAACAATCAGCCCAACAACAGTCTATCAACAAACTGAACTGTTTTTGTGTTTATTTGGGTTTGCATTTCATGTTTCTGAATGGCTACTACAGTAGATAATCAAAGCATTATAGCACATCTTCACCATGACCTCCAATTATATCATACTGTTTTAATTGCATTTGTTTTCTAATAATTTCTTATCCATGAAATCTCAGAACAAAACCTCACTTTAAAGCTACAACGCCAGCAAAAAATCTGGTTTTACTTTCATAATTTCTCTTCCACATCTATTTCCATCTTAAGAAAACACCCGTATGTGTGAAATGTGTTTTGAACACTAAAGCTTCACACTGACAGCTGCGTCGCAACCAGGCCTCCCTATACGGAAGACGTCTATGTGGGGCTTGACTATGATGTGACTTTAGTGTTATATGCTAAACTAGTCTGTCTGCTAGGTACTTTCTGCTAAAACAACACAGTGCCTTAATCCTCTGTTTGGGATGGAGACTGGAAGAGGGGAAGAGAGAGACGCAGGTATGAAAAGCAGGGGCGGGTAGGGCGGAGGGCGTAGGGCGTAGGGAGGGAGGCAGCAAGGAGGCTAGTGAGGAAGATGAGACTGACATACTGTTCCATACAGTATATCAGTCACATCTTACTGTGTCTTTGCTCATTGGAGTGCAGGGCTTTGTTCTGATCAGTGTGCACAGCAGTACAAGTCACCAAACAGCAGGCAGCCGGGATGAGTGGACGGAGGCATGGCAACCATTTCCCACTCTAGAACTTTCCGCCTATATATCATCTTTCACCACCTCGCTGCCTCTTCCTTCCTCCATATCTCAAACCCCTGATTAAAGATGATACAGACAGCTTTTAGAATACCCAAAAGCTAACTTCATCCCCAGCTACTATTGCGCACAGTGCATATCAGCATGGAACACTACTCAATGTTGGGTTTGAGGCAGGGACTAATGAAGCAAACTTTTTTGCAACGCATGGGGGAGGGTATATGGAGAGATTGATAGTTCAGGTTTAACGATCTATTAGCGTCACCAATTATGTTCAGTAGCCCAAAGCCATTTAAAGCGAGAATCACCCTGACCCTCCAAAAATTTTATAAAAGTGTTTGGGAACAGGATTACCCAACAGCTCACAATACTGTTAAATATACAGTATGTACAGTATATAAATGACTGTGTATACACACACCAATTCAAGCCCATCCCATAATAATAATTCAAGCCCAAACCATAATTTCATAAGGTAAATTAACATTTTACAATGAACAAATACATTTTTTCATGTGTATTCTGCCTGTTTACAGAGTACAGCTTACACATTATTCCTCAAGCACACATACAATAATAAAAAAAATTACCTTCCCCAGGCTTTTGAAAATGAATTGTGGTAGAGTGTATAAAAAACTCAAAGAACTCCAACCTCTTTTCATCCAGTTTCTAGAACCCTTCAGAATGAGCCCAAAACACTTGAACAAACAGAACATGTCTCAAGTTATGGTACACAAAGCAATACCACCCAAACTTCACTTGTTGTCTCACCAGGATCACACAATACACAATGTATTTTACCCTCAGGCTCTCTGTCATCATACCACCATCTCTAATGCCAGAACCAGTGTGCTGAGTCTTAGTAGTGCACGGATGCCCTTTAACCTTTTGTTTAGTCTGAATTGGTTCTAGGCTCTAGTTCTCTTAGAGTATACATACTCAGTTTATGTTCAAAGTTTATATCTGCTGCCCATTTTTCCTCATGGATCATAAAGAACATTTATGTAGTGTAGAAATAATGTTAATGTCTCTTAATGTTCTGTACAGTAGTTTTATGGGAATATGCTAATATTACAGATATTGATAACCATAGACATAAATCATCGTTATTAATTGTATTACTTAGTGTATTGCAAAGATCAATAGGTTGGATTCTAATTATAACAGCATTTGCATTACATATGGGAATTGGACATAGTAAATAAAATGAATGCAGTTACCGAAGTGCTTAAAACAAGTCAGCAATACCAGTAGCATACAACTAGCCATGTTAGCCATTTTTAGCAAAACCAGTTGATAAAACGCATTTTGGTGTGTTTTCACGCCTTCTAATGCCGTAGCAACATGTCCAGAGACAACAGTTGGACAGTCCTGTGTGTACGACAATTTTTGTGAAAAACAAATAAAACAATTACTAAAAAAACTTTCATTAACTGTTGATACAGGGTGCTGCCATCTTGGAAAATAAACTTGGGGGTAGTGAAATATCTCAGACTTCGCGACTAGGAATTTCCCACCTGGGTGGGCGTTCCAGTTAAATTCAGACTAGGAACTCGGAATTTCCGTCCTCGGAGTACAAATGGAACGCAGAATTAGACCATAGTCTGCTGACCACCATTTTGAAATGTGTAACAGACCATATGACTCACCCACATAGACACCAGGAAAGGCCATTTTGTATGGATGTGCAACGCGTGGGGTTGGGGGTACTTAACGGGGATCCAGGAAGTAGAAGGAGGTTTTCATGGGAGAGGTGAAGGGAGAAGACATTGAGAATGGCAACTCTTACTCTGTGTAATGTAACTAACTGTTGAACTAACTTGTTGAATAATTGCAAACTCCTGATCATTTGTGATATGGAAGAATTTAATAATTTAATTAGATGGCTATGATTTTTTACCACGACAGTATTATACGAACAGCCCATGGCATGGGTAGTCTTGGTAATCTCTGTGGCTTTATTTTGCACTGAGTAAATGGCACAGACAAAATGCACTAAGGGCAGCCCCCGCTACCACACTATGATATCCACACCATCTAAAATCAGGGGTGGCAGAGGGTGTTGTAGCAGATTGAAAACAGTGTAACAGTGGTCAAGCTTATTTACTCTTCGCTTTGCAGAGGAGTGAATATTGGGCAACGCCTTTTTAAACTTTTCTGACCACAACAGAAGCAGTATTAGGATACATGTTTTCTACAGTAGTTTGTACGAGGTTCTGTGTATTTCTCCAAGTGCCTGCTTGGTTTCAGCTAGATTAAAGCAAAGAATATTACAGCCTTTAATATCCCTCTGAAAAAAAATCCTCACCCTATTATTTTTGGTAGGGGTGGTTTCTTTGGCATTTTACCAAACCTTAATACAATTGTCTGTCATCAGAGCTGTTTGGCAAGAAGGTGCCTACGTACATGGACATCTTGTTTCTGGCTCCTAGTCAACATTGTCAAATTTGTTTTTAATGATCCATATATTTTATCTTACTGCCGACAATACATTATGGACATCAGATCGTTGATCACTCTGACCTTCAAAAAGCAGACAATTTTTTTATTTACACCTTGGATCGGACCAGTCGACTTTGACGCCTCCTGAAGTCCGACGAAAGCAAAGAGAATCTAGTCAGGGTTATTTTCAGAGGGTGGTGATAAACAGTTTTGCAGGAAAATGTCTAAGAGGGAGAAATAAGCTAAGCATCAGGTGTTCCTCTTAGGTCTCAATAACCATTGTCCTCAGTTCAGATTTGTCAGTTCTTGTCAGCCTAGGGACTGGCATAGAAATAGAATGAATGGTATAAGAGGCAGAGAGCAGCTGGTGCACTGTGGGTAAACAAGCTGATGTTGCCTGCATGTCTGTGTTGTTACCTCTCCAGAGGTCTTTGTGGAAAGTTGGTAAGCTCTTGGAAGAAAGGCACAATGAGAGGATAGGGAATCAGTGCTGAGGAAAACGATGTAATGAGGATAACTGATTACTGCCCTGAACAGTGCTGAGGAATCCCAGACGTGGGCGCCAAACTCTACAGCATACAGTCATGAATGCAGGGGATACACCCTCAGGCAGAGTAGTCGAGCTCCGCAAGACTGTCACCTGGCTACATCTTCATCAAACGCCTCCCGGGCCTTCCTCAGATTAAACCATGAACAGTCAATTCTTGAGATTGTCCACATGGAAAGACTCTGCCTTTATTGTTGACCTGGCCAACATGATGCATGTTTTAATGTGCTCTAAAACAAAAGTACTGTAGACTAGATGTGTCTATTTAGCTCCAATAAAGATGTGCGTGTTGCAAGAATAGTGTGCAGGTTTTAATGATTTCCATTGCAGTTTAAATGTTGAATGTAAAATACCCTGACAGCAGATGTGCCAGCTAAGAAATATTAGATGAATTATTAAGTTGCTCTCAGATAAATGTTTTCAGCTGTGGTCCTACTGTTCAACATCCTGGCATTTAAAGCATACTCAAAACATTGTCTACTCAAATAGTTTTCTATGTTGGAGGTATAAATGGATATCTGAACATAGCCAGTGTGTATAAGTAATGTAGCTGTTTATTTTTCAGCCCATTCAGTAAGATAGCAAGTTAGCCAAATAGCACGCTCAGTTAGCTTAACTATTACAATGCTGTAATACAGATTTTACTCAACCTTTCTGTTAAACCTGCTCAGTTATATCTGCAGGGATAGGCTATATTTTAAAAGTAATACATTATGTACCAGTGCTTTTTACTGGAGATTTGTTGTTGCAGAAATGAAATTATACTGTATCTATTCTATCCTTAAACGTCCACAGCATACAAGTAGGTCGAATTAGTATGCTAGTTCTAGACCCCAGACAAGTGACATTCTATCTGTAGATTCAGTAACATGATCTGATTAACATGATAGTCTCTGCTTAGAATTTTAAATAAAAATATTCATGTCACTAATGGCCCAAGCTTCAATGTCTGTAGTTCGCTCCTTAGCACTTTTTTGCAATGTGTTACCACTCTCTCTGGCTGTTCAATTCCTGAATCAGTTGTAACTATGTCATAGTATTCCACACTGTGTGTATTGTAGGTGTGCGTAGGTGGGTGAAAGTTCTGTTTGTGTGTTGTGTGTAAGCAAAGTATGTTATTTAAGGTCTCACGTAGAACAGGATTTGTGAGGTGACAGTGAGAAGCATGCTGCGTTTGTTAAACACCCTGCTACGCTGAGGTGACCTCTTACTGGCTAGAGCAAGATGACTCTGGGTGCTGAATGACAGTCGGGCAAATTCATTCTTGTTTTCTTTGAAGACTCAAGGCACAGTACCATCTTCTGCTGTTTTTCAAATGAAATGGTGTCATGTTTTTTTCTGAGCAACAAAACAGTTCTCTCACCATCGAGGCTGGAATCTGATTGGTCCCCTCTGATACTTTCATTCCTTTCTCTCCTTCCCATCTCCCCTTCTCCCCTTTGTCTCCCCCTCTCTCCAAACCCCCTCTTCTCTCTCACCGTGCAGGGTTGAAACAAATCCACGCTTTATCTATCCAGAGTAACTATGAGTTGCGGATTGACCTGGAGGACTTTGACAACAGCACAGCCTATGCCCAGTATGGGACGTTTGGAGTGGGTCTGTTCTCTGTGGACCCTGATGATGACGGATACCCACTGACTGTTGGAGACTATTCCGGAAATGCAGGTACATGGCTGCCCGGTTCTGAAGGCATATCTAATCTAATTTTCAGTAAAAAATTTATGGAACATGACATTAAGGCATAACTGATAAATCGGATTTTCAAAAGCTCTCTATCAAACAAATTGAGGTAGTAGTAAAAAAATAAATATAAATGATGTCTCCTGAACACCTCTGTAATTACCAACTCCAATTTTGATAATTTTCCAATATCCTGCGGTTAAGTCACTGCAACATTTTCCAAAATACAAAATGTTAGTTTTGAATCGAGTCGATCTTGGAATCGAGTAGATAGGAGAATAAAACGGGACAAGTAAATGTCATGAAGTCAAAAGAACACAACTAGATGTATTTTCAAAAATAGGTTGTAGTGACAACTGCAGGTTTTTGAAAAATCTATTGTGGCCAAGGAATTACCGAACACGCTGAGGTGTATTTAGTGATTGTGATATCAGAAATGTGACCGGCAAAACAATTTTGAGGTGTTTAAGGTTCATTCCTTTAAGGTTAGAGTTAGGTTAAGGTAAACTGACTTATTTTACGTTCCGTAAACGAACAAGATTTTATGTTTCCATGAGTCTGGAAACAAACGCATGTATGAATTTCTTGTTTTGTACATTTTTTTACGTATCGCCATGAGAATGGCCTGCTATATGATGCCAGAACTAAAGGGTTTTACTAAGTGCATATACCAACAGATGTTTAACTGGTTTAAAAAATAATAAAGAATAAAGAAATCAATGGCCTCCCGACAAATTATTAAAGCCAGATTGTTTACAGTTCCTTAATAATCTTTTCATTAAAAACATCCTTTTATTTTCTTATTTAACCTTTATTTAACCAGAAGGGCACACTGAAAACAATTTCAAAATTGAATTGGCGACTTTGCCAGGATAAAAGTGAAAAGGTGCAAGATTACATTAGGTTACACATGAATTTAAAAATTATAAAAACAGAGTAAATTAAGTATACAGTATGTATAATAAAGTACTGCAAGTGATGTCTAAAATTAGGTAGGTAGATTAATTGGTACGAAAAGTGATATGGCAATAACAATGGAATATTAAACTCTTTAGCAAAACTGTGCAAATGGATATTGTGCAAATGACAAACAATAAATAGGACACAGTGCAGATGAGTGCATGTAACTGCACCGCAGGACATAACTAAGGCACTGGGGCTAAGATGGGCAGAGGCGGTGTGTGTGTATGGGAGTCGGGTCAGCAATAAAGTGATCAGATAGATGCTCTGACAGTTGTGATTTAAAAGTGGTGAGGGAAATGAAATTCATGTTAACGGGTTTTACATATTTTTATAGATTGTTACAATCGCTAGCCACTGCGAATTGGAAGGAATTGTGGCCAAAGGAGGGATGGGCTTTTAGCATGACTAGGGAGATGTACCTGCTTGAGCGCAGATTATGGGTGGGTAAGGCAATGGTGAGAAGAAAGTTTAGGTACAGTGGGTTCTTCCGTAAAAGCAACTTGTTGATGAGTTGATATCAGCGGGTCAGTCATCGTGAGTGTACTGAGGGCCAGCCCACTAGTGCATATAGGTCAGAGTGGTGGGTGTTAAATGGGGCATTGTTGAAAAATCGGATGGCGCTCTGGTAGACTATATGTAGTTTTCTCAGAAGGGTGTCAGAGGTTGTTCTGTAGATGACATCACCAAAGTCTGGGATCGGTAGGATGGTCATTTTCACTAGGGTATGTTTGACAGCATGGGTGAGGCCTTATTATGGAATGGTTAGTGTGGAGATGGTTAATGTGGGTCTCGAATGAAAGTGAGCAGTCCAACCAGACACCTAAGTATAGAATGGTGTCATCTGCGTAGAGGTGGTTCAGAGAGTCACCAGCAGCAAGAGCGACATCATTCATATACACAAAGAATCGAACCCTGTGGCACCCCTTATAGACAGCCAAGGATCCAGACAACAGACCCTCTGATTTAACACATTAAACCCTATCAATCAATCAATCGAGGCAGATATTAGAGAAACCGAGGCTACTAAGCCCGTCATTAAGTATGTAATGATTGACCGATTCGAAAGTCTTGAAAAGACGGCTGCACAGTAATGTCTGCTATCGATGGCAGTTGTAATATCATATAAGACCATGAGTGTTGCATAGATGCAGCCATGACTAGCTCAGAAACCAGATTTGCACAGCGGAGACTGTGTTGTGGGATACAAAATGGTTGGTAATCTGTTTGTTGGCTTTCTAAGACTTTATGATGGATTGATATGGGCCTGTAACAGTTTTGGTGAAGAGAGTTTGGGTCAAGAGAGTCCCCTACCTTTTAAAAGGGTAATGATGATACGAGAGAGAGATTAGATTCTACATGCTAGTAATAGTAGCTGCTATGATTGCTGCAGAGAGTTTAAGAAAGAACAGGACCAGACTATCAAGCACGGGTGATGTGTAAGGGGCAAGATTTTGCAGTTCTTTCAGAACATCGGCTAATTGGATTTGGGAGAAGGAGAAATTAGGGGGGCTAGGTAGTAGCGCTGTGGGGGTTGTGAAGCCCTTGGCCGGGTTGGACTTAGCCAGGTGGAAAGCATTGCCAGTCAAGACAAAAAGCTTGTTGAAACTACAGAGTAGTTTTATCAGTGGTGATAGTGTTACCTAACCGGAGAGCAGTAGGCATCTGGGAGGAGGTGCTCCTAATCTCCATTGATTTGACAGTGTCCCAGAACTTTTTAGAGTTAGAGCTACATGTTGCTATAATGTGCTATAATCTGTTTTAGCTTGCCCTCCTTTCAAAACACACACGCTGCCATGATAGCAGAGGTCTGCTTCGAGATGCTCCTGTCCCCATTTCAACAAGGGGAGGTTTGGATCTGCGCCGCAGATGAGGATCTTGTGTCTGTTTAGCCTAGAACACATCAGGCTTACATTTGACACATTTTCACCAGAGTTGTCCTCTTGCTTCTTACTCGCTAGCGATGCTATTTGCCTACCTGTGCCTTTCGAGTTTACACATGCTCCTAAACAAGGGTTTTTGCACTAAAGTTAAATTGCAAAGACTGGGGTGACGCAAATGACATTTCAAAAAGCGAAGTCATTACCTCCCGGTCCCTAGTGAAAAATCTGCCCTTGGTGTTTAATGATTAAACTGTGTGTACGGAATGGGACAGAGGTGTTTTGGTGTTGTCGTCACTGCTATATTTTAGTGTCTAATGACTAAACAGTGTGGACGCAGAGGGACAGAAGGAGACATACAGTGATGTCTGCCTGCATGTACTGTATCTGTTCCCTAAACAACCCATGTCATTCTGTGCTCCGTCACAAGGAATATATTACCGCCCACTTAATTACTGTGGTTGACCCGCAGCGTAAACAAAACACTGCCAAATGCATGCAAAGACAAAGAAGCAATTTGCAGAACATTTGAGAAGCTCAGCTCACATGGTGATGAGAGAGAGGGGGGGGGGGCACAAACACATTTCACAGAGCTTGTAGATACTCTTTCTACTAACCTTCAACTGACAACGTGCCAGTTGAATGTTTCAACCTTCATTCTTTTTCTCTTTATATCAATATTACTGTTATTATCCGCAATTACTGTTTTAGACACCTAACGCGTTTCTGCCCCCCCATCGTTGAAATGTGTCCACAGATGCACACTGATTTGAGCTCATTAGACAGGTGGTCATTGTGGCTGGAAGGTGCTGGATCTAAATGGTTCAGTGGAGGCCCCCCGCGTCAGAGCCGCTTCCCTTCCTCTGGACAAGGTGACAAGGGTGGCAGAGGAGATGTTAAGTGCCTTGAGCCTGGATCATCTGTCCCCTTCTTTTGTCTTGTCTCACCCGGTAACCATCATCAAGTTGTCATGATGGCCTCCGTGGGAGGGAATGTTTTTATCTTTTCGTATCTGTTTTAAATGTTTTTGCTGTAGAGGATCTCCGTGTGAATGCTAAATGTGCCAATTTGCAAATGGTGTCGCCGCAGGTTACCGTGAAAATGGGGAATCGATCAAAATAGGGAATTAAGAGTATAAAAGGGAGAGGGCAGGCTAGAGCTGGTCACACCCTGCATGGGCAATTAGGGGCTTTAGATGCCCTGGTGAGCTGTTGGCAAACACCTCACCGCTTTTTTGGTTCATCAGGTGTTTTAGTGCGAAACACTCATCCTCGCATCCCCCTCAGGTCACAGACGCAGCATGAGATGTTAGAGAGAGAGGGTTGGCATGCGAAGGGCATGAGATACACACCAAACACTGACACGTTTATCCACATGCAAGCGCCCCGATCCCTTTGTTCATCAAAAGCCTGAGCAGTTGCTATGAGACATCAATATAAAATACTTCATTCTTTGAAATGGTTTATCGTGGTGTACAGAATGTCATCACTCAACCTCCCAGAGCGCACTGCTTCTGACTGACAGTAAGCCAATTCACCCAAGTGTGACATTCAGGCTCAAAGCCGAAGCCCATAGCTGGTACCCCTGTTTAGTTAGATTTCTTTAAACGTCCCACTATTTTTAGAAGTTGCTGTATCTTCAAAGCTCCTCATTAAGTGTGTTTGTGTGTGTGTGTGTGTGTGTGTGCGTGCGTGCGTGCGTGCGTGCGTGCGTGCGTGTGTGAAATGTACTCATCGGCCTTAGGTGTACATGTCCGTGACACTACTCAGCTAGCTTCTGAAGTGCAACGGTTAGGGCACTTGAAGGAGTTTGGTCCGGTGGGTTGCTAAGGAAACAACCACTTGGGGGTGCGGCCTTCAGACAGAGGCCGCACCCTGTGTTGATGTGACCTGAATTTACCGGTTGGCTCAGCTGGATTCTGGGATTGCTGCTGACTACATTTGAGGGGTGAACTTACAACGCGCTAAACAGGATGACCTCAGTTTTTCAAGAATGTGTGTGGGCATGCACGTCTATTTAAACAATGTGTGAGTCATCTACTAATCAATAGAAAGCTAACATTAGCTACAAAGCACAGAGATAACAAGGTAAACACAGAGCCTTTGATAAATAAAGGATTCTAGAATGGTTGTTTTTGTAGCGAGGACCCTTTGAGAAAATGTGTTTGTGATAAGGCCGCTGATTTTCTATTGTCACACCATTTACAGGGATGATTGACTGTAGATTTCTGAGTTATGTTGAGAGCGGAATGCATTAAAAGCATTGGTGCTCTGGATCGAATGTACACCGATAAGCTGTAACATTACCACCTGCATAATATTGTGTAGGACCCCTTTTGCTGCCAAAACAGCAGCCCCATACGTTACAAACTGTGATGCACTGTGTTCTGACACCTTTCTATCAGAACCAGCATGAACATTTTCAGCAATTTGATTTACTGTATTGTGTCTTTTGGATTGGAGTATATGGGCCATCCTTCACTCCCCACATGCATCAATGAGCCTTGGCCGCCCATGACCCTGGTGCCGGTTCACCACTTTTCCTTCCTTATACCACTTTAGATAGGTACTGACCACTGCAGACCGGGTACTGACCACTGCAGACTGGGAACACCCCACAAGAGCTGCAGTTTTGGAGATGCTCTGACCCAGTCGTCTGGCCATCACACTTTGGCCCTGATCAAAGTTGTTCAAATCTTAAGCTTGACCATTTTCCATGCTTGTAACACATCAACTGTGAGGACAAAATGTTCACTTGTTGCCTAATATATCGCATGCGCTGACAGGTGCCATGATAATGAGATTATTGATGTTATACACTTCCCCTGTCTGTGTCATAATGTTATGGCTGATCAGTGTATGAGGGTCAAATACATTGGTTAAACTAGGAAGGACAAATCATAGAAATGTGGAGTTAAATTAATAATAATAATAATAATAATGATAATAAACCTTAATTCATATAGCACCTTTCATACAGCGAATGCAGCTCAAAGTGCTTTCACTCTGAATGCTTCTGTTTTTTAAACTGTTAACTTCTATTTCTGTCCAAATCCATCCCGTCTCCACTCTTCTCCCTTGTGTATGTGCATACTGGCCTGGGTGTGTTTTGGTGTTTGGGTGTACCTGTGTGTATGTGCATACTGGCCTGGGTGTGTTTTGGTGTTTGGGTGTACCTGTGTGTATGTGCATACTGGCCTGTGTGTGTTTTGGTGTTTGGGTGTACCTGGATGTCCTCTTCCCTCCCTCCTCCATACCCCATCCATACCCCCCTCCATCCCACTGTACAGGCGATGCCCTTTTGAAGCACAACGGGATGAAGTTCACCACCAAAGACAAGGACAACGACCACTCAGAGAACAACTGCGCCTCCTTCTACCACGGAGCCTGGTGGTACCGCAACTGCCACACGTCCAACCTGAATGGACAGTACCTCCGCGGGCAGCACACCTCGTACGCCGACGGCATCGAGTGGTCCTCCTGGACCGGCTGGCAGTACTCCCTCAAGTTCTCAGAGATGAAGATAAGACCGACACGCGACGAGAGCAAATGAACACATCAATAGCAATGAAAGGATGTGGAAGGAAGCGTCCAGCAGAATAGAAAAACACAGTTACTTGCTGTAGTTCTTGTTCAGATATTGTTTACTATTAACATTTGAAAGTATCGTCATGTCCTAATCCAACCTCACTTCCTGTTCCTCCCCCTCCCCATTTCCTGTGGCCTAGTAAAGCTGTGCTGAAGTTCTTTTAGCACCTCCCTACTAATACTTTATCAAACCTAATCTCGAAACGCAAGCCGTGCCGAAACTGCAGAGCCAAATCACACCGGAGCTGGCATTTTAACTGCAGTATGAGTTGCTGTATCTCAGCTGCAAGTCAAGGTGAAACCAAATTGAATTGGCGCTATGGATGGAAGGATAGGGACAGGCTTGGAATAGATGCAATATCATGGTAAAGTTTACAAATTATATTCTGTGATGACAAGGGTTTAGCTTTAGGAAATGTGTAAATATATAAATATATAAATATAAAAGAAATAATTCACAATGACCTGATAACCTCATCATGACAGGAAATCACACTCATAGTCAATCTTCTTTTCTTCATTTTTTCTCATTTTTTCTTTTGTGTTATTTGAATTATTTTGAATGGCAGGAAAGTAGGAAGTAGAGACTAGGGAGTTAGGTATGTAGGGGAATACAGAGAAGATGGGCACAAGACGGCGGCCAACCCAGGACTCAAACCCTGTCCCTGTGGGGCATGTGTGGTTTGGAGTCAAGAGCTTAGACGGCTACATAGTGTTCTTTCAGTCAATGTCAGTCTATTCCATCTGAATCCAGCCCAAAATCACATTGAATTACGTTCTGAGGGAACTATTTAGCAAAACGTAAATATTGGAAATATGAACGTATAATTACATTATAATTAGATTCATAGGGAACTAAATTTAAAAGATTAATTACGTAATATTATGAACATATGAAAATCATGACAAAGCATGTAAATAGCGTAGTTTTTGGTAGGGTGGAGATCCATAGACAGTGAAAGAAATGGACATAGCGATGCTATAACTTAGAGGACTCTCTATGGGCTTCTCCCACGATTGCCTGCAAACTTCTCCTCACTATATGGTAACTTCTCTCCTGTGGAGCCTTTTATACATTGTTGTGTTTCTTTAGAAATAAACAATGGACAAATAGAATTTTTAAATGCTTCAGATGCACGGTTATTCGCTGTCACGGCAAAATGAATGGGAGTCTATGGAATGCTAGCAGAAGGTGATGGCTTGTTAGCCTCAGAATCATTCCATAGGAGGTCGCTTACCCCCTTGTGGAGTTTGGGGACAGTGGATGGGCGTATAAATCCGCAACATTCATCCCGGAGTTTGCAAGTTCAATTCCAGGTGGAAACTTTGTGTATGTTTTGTTAAAATATATGATATATATTTTTAATTAATGTTAACGCTAATCCTAACCTTAACCCTAGTAACCACATGGCTAACCTTAACCATGAACGTTAGAATATAATTTTGAACGCTATGGAATGTATGGAATGTGTGGAATGTTCTCGCATGAACCGGCAAAATGAACCGTGCAGGCGCAACGTCATAGGACGATAATCGACTAATAACAAAATGTGCATCTGAAATGTAAAACACCCTAAATGTGTTGGCATACAATGTAATTCAAGTTTTCAAAATAGTTTCCTGAGAACGTAATTTGGGGAATTTCTGAGATATACGGTAGTCGGAACCTTGAAATGTGTTTAGTGTGATCGTGGACCGCTTCCCTTTACTAACATGGCATTTACTGTATATATGACATTACATCAAGTGGCCAAGTCAGGATGTCTCCAAACAGGATGTGACATCATTAAATCCAGAACACACACAAACACAACCCCTGACCCTAAAGCTACAATATGACCATGACATGGCATGAGAGCATTTGGCTACATTGGCCTGCTAGTGAGCTGCCAAGTTAGGGTGGTGCTAGTGTGTTTCTTCTTTGCAAGTGAACTCAGTAGGAAAACTAGAACAGCTGCACCAATTTTGGACAGGGAACGGTTCCCATAAAAGGAGACAAATGGAGTGAATACTAAATGAACAGAGGAAAGGACAGGGAGAAGATGGATTATATGAAATGGAGGGTGGAGGAAAAGGGAGGAGTAATTGAGATGGAGCGGGTTTCATTAATCTGACTGCTGTGATCTTCGGCATATTGAACATTTTGTCTGATCAGGCTGCCAGCTGATCACCTGCCAAGAAGCTGCAACAACACATCCAGATGGCAAACTCTGTGTGGGGCTGGAGGAGACTGTGTCTGTGTG
>JACXGM010019072.1:0-18615 GCA_016801145.1 Umbra pygmaea | reverse complement strand
TTCCCCTGTGCTACTTCCTGTGGACTACAGCTTCCCTAGTCATGCCTCCTCAGAACTACATTTCCCATAACCGGACTCAATTATCCAAATTCAGTACACCTGCTCACTCCTATCTGTATTTAAGTCCTTGTTAGTTTTAGTTCCTTGCTGGTCATTGTTATTATCATGCCTACCGTGTCCTGTTCCTGTCCTCGTGTACATTTTCGTGAGTAATCCTATTTCCTTTGTAAGACTCCTAAGTTCAGGTCAATCCACCTAGTATTTTAGTTAAGTTACATTGCTGTGACTTGTATGTTCCGTTTTGTTTATTTTGTACACAACTCAGTTAAGCGTTTAGTCTGTTGGTTCCTTGCATCTTTTGGTCTCCTTCGGGATAGTTTAATTTCTTCACTGTTTTTAGTTTCTAATAAACCTTTAAATATATCTTATTACCTGACTCCTGCCTGACTCCCTTTTGAAAGCGTGATACACATGAACACAGCACACTAATCAGAGCACCATCACCAGAATACTGAACACCTGTACCTCTTAGAACCACCATATATTAACCAGTCAATAGGAAGGCCTCTTTGCGAGGAATTGTTTCATAAAGATTCTACTAAGCAGTATTCCTGTTACCAGTTCGTCTGTGTATGACCAATTTCTGCCTTCCTTGTATTACATTCTCTGGATTGTGTATTTGTACTTTAGCCAAGCCTCTCCTGTGTATGACCCTGCCTGCCTACCGACTTACCTTGCTTCTGGATCTGGATAAGTGCCTACCGTGTATGACCCTGCCTGGACATTGACTTTGCTTGTTCATTAACTGCCATTCCAGTTGTCCTGTATATTGTCTGCCTGCCTCCCTGCAAGATCAAGCTATCCGAAAGCCTTTTGTTTATGGTCTACATTAAATAATATTTATTGTATCCCTGAGTCTGCGTGTTACAATAGGTGTGCAAGAGGAAGAAAAAACAGGAAAAAAAGGACAACAAAACACAGCAGCCCAACAGACTGATTAAAAAACCCTGTAGCCTAACAGGGACATCCGCTTCAAGCTTTCTGGATCCAACTTGCACAGTATGGGTGCTGTCAATTAAACATTAGCAGCGAAAATCAGTGCTTTGTTTGAACCAAGAGCTTCGTTCATTAAGCTACATTCTCGCGCAGGATTGTTGTGACACTCAGCAGTAGGAACGATAATTACATGTGAAATTAATGTTTATAGGGTGAAGTCAGCTAAATTAGGCCATCAGGTGAAGTGGGCAAAATAATGTTGTAGCATCATATCTTTTAATATCTTTACAGCAAATCACAATAACTAATCTTGCATTGTTGCTTCAACACTTGTGGACTTGTAACAAGAGTTTTGATTGGTCTGAGTTTTCTAGGCAGGCAGGGCAGAAAAATTACATTAGATCTCATCCATAGCTTATTTGGTGGTATTATAACCCCTGTACCAAAAAGTGGCCCATTTTTGCTGACTTCACCCTACTTAGTTTTCTAACACCATTTCTTTGTTTGACTTGTCAGGATTTAATCACCACTGTTTGTTTCAAGATCATTTAACCTACTCGCAGACACCTGTGAATCATGACAAAAGCACATATGAAAAGTAAATTAAGACAAAAATCATTTTTCAAATATAATGACCTTGAATTAATTCCCTTACGGGCCCAGCGGGCCAAAGCACCCATTGGGCCATATCCATCTGTGACCTCTGACCACCGCCATCAGCATCTACCAACCCAGCCTGCACAAGCCCACGCCCAGCCTGCCCACGTCTAACTTCAGCCTACCGAGCCGCCACTGCCCAGTATGCCTCTGCCTGAGCCACCACTGCCCAGGCTGCCGGAGATGCCACTGCCCAGGTTGCTGAAGCCGCCACTGCCAAGGTTGCTGGAGATGCCACTGCCCAGGCTGCCGGCGATGCCACTGGCCAGGCTGCTGGAGATGTCACTGGCAAACTATTAACAAACTGAATGGGGCTGTGCAATAGCTTTGTTTGTATGAAGCATTATGCATTCATATACACACTGTGTGTATACAGCAATATAATAAAAATAAGATATTAAACCTGATACTGAATATATACCCCTTGCTTCACCTACATGGGGTATTACATGCAACTGGCATTACATGAAAATATACATGCATGTTCACATTGGCCATGTCATTCAGCATTCACTACCTAAATTAGTTGAATTGAGATCTGAAAGCAGGGGAATGAGTTTTACAGCTTGGCATTAAAGACTACAATAAAATAACATCTCTGGAATTAGGTAGGACATCTCACTGTAATACACCAGGTATATTTGGGGGTGGTTATGGTTAGGTTTATGAAAAAGTGTATGTGGTTTTGTAGCATTATGGGCTGGTTTTGAGCAGTCATTTTTTGGGAACGAGTTGAGAAACATATGGGAAATTAACCACACTAGGAAACCAGCCTCAATAGTGTATTCCTAGCTTCAATTTCAGAATAAAAGCACTTGGATAAAGCAATGAAAATCGATTTGAACCAAAGGAAACATTACACATTTCGAAAATATATCACTAAACACTATTATAATGTTGTTACATATTTACTAATTAATAATAATTTTAATAAGACAGTTTCTATTTTTAATCTGGATAGATTAAATATATAATGAAAACACACATGAACTGTCCATAAATTACATTATGACTGTACAGCATAAACTAAAGAACATGCAGCCCAGAAAAGGGCTAGAGACCTTAGTGACACTTAGGGTATACAATTGTCAAGAGTTTATTTCAATAACTGGTGAACTGCTCTTTTTAGAGCTTGTTAACTGCTAGCCTCAATAAGAATTTTGTATGTTCATATGGCACATTACCCAACGTCTGATAATGTTGATGCATCACAGACTTCAAGCAGTCATTGCATGCAAAGGATATGCAACCAAATATTAACAATTATTACTTTATTCTCCATTATGTTATACTGTCCGATGTTTTTTGATGCCCAAAAATGGGGGGACTATGTACAAAAGTTGGTATCATTTCTGAATGGTTTATCCGACATACTCTGAAATTAAAGCTGACAGTCTGCACTTCAACCTCATTGTCATTGTATCTTTTTAATCTCAAAGTAATAGAGTACAGAATCAAAATAACATAGCTGTACAGTATACTATTTATGCCATAACATACAATCCCTATTGTGGCTAGCAATTAAATAGCTCTTAAATGAGCTGTGCACCAGCTGTTGAAATACACTGTTCACACTTTTATTCCCTGAGTGTCACTGAGTATGTAGATACCCCCATTTTGGGGTGCATGTTCTTTAGTTTATGCTGTACATTCTAAAATGTACGAACAGTATTCTTTATGGACAGTACTCTGTATTCATTATATATTTAATATTGAATAAATTAAATATTAATATATTTAATGTATCCAGATTGACAATATAAATTGTCTTATTAAAATACTATTAGTAAATATGTCACAACATTCTAAGAAATTTATATTTTTTATATGTGTTGTTTCCTTTGGTTTTAATCGATTTGAATTGTTTTAAATCATGCGCGTTTATTTTGAAGAAATATCTGGAAAGGCTAGGATAATACACTATTGACGCTGGTTTCCTAGTCTGGTTCATTTCCAACGTAGTTGTGAAATCTAGTCTTCGCGAAATTTGTGTTTGTGTATTGTATATAGTCTTTTCCTGAATTGACTGTGTGCCTGAGGAACAAAGGTAAGCGTCAATAATCATAACTTAGACTCATTTCTATTGTATGTTAACTTCTACAGGTTTTTTTCTATTGATAACGGAGTTAAATGCAATTGTTTGCTTACTTTGTAACTATCCATTTCACTGGAGTTCAAATATAACATATAGTTTATTAATTATTATTACTATTCGCTTAGAATTGTGCTTATAGTCATGAGTCGTATGTATTTTATTTTAAGTAGATAGTAATATTCTGAGAAAAGTTGTGGGGCAGACTTGAAAGGCAGTAGTAATAGGAGTAGTAGTGGTGGTAGTAGTGACCAGTGTTACAGATGATTGAACTGTGTTAGCTTAGAATTATTCAAATTATAAATGTTTTAAATATTAACGGTATTAGTGTAACTTTAATACTTACTGTAGTATGAAATGTCTTAAAGTTATTAAATGGAAACAATGATAAAATATAATAATTCATCTATGTTCCTAAATCGTTAAGTAATTATTTGACTGTCTGGCTCATCAGGCAGCTGTCACACTTTGGGACAGCACGGTCGAGCTAGAGCGGTTGCTACGGTGTTAATGTTATATGGTTCTGTGCAGATGAATGCGATTGATACACCTTTGTGAAATAACTATTATTTGCGTGAAAAGCGAATGTTCCTTCACAAAGAAAACTAAAAAATTTGCGAGCCCAGTTCCTTTTGTTGTTACATAACTGTAGTACAGTGAGGGAAAACATTATTTGATCCATAGCTGATTTTGTATGTTTTCCCATTGACAAAGAAATGATAATTCTATAGTATTAATGGTAGGTTTATTTGAACAGTAAGAGACAGAATAACAACAACAAAAAATCCAGAAAAATGCATTTCAAACAAGTTATTAATTGATTTATCATTACAATGAGTGAAATAAGTATTTTCAGAAAGATGACCTGGGGCTGAGGGGCTTGGGTGTTTGTAATTAAATTAGCAATAATTTTGTGGGCCATTCAATTATTTGTTATAACAGCAAGAAACCAATGTCAAACCCCGAGATCAGTTCTTGTTTTCTCAGACTCACCTACAACGTAACCCTGCTTATGATTAGAGACTGTCAATCAATAACATGCCCCAAATGTATTATCTCAATAGCTTTTCATTATGTGGCTTAGAAACCTCAAAACAGTGTCAAAATGGTCAGAGAGCACACCCACATGTTGCACATCCTTTGGTATTTAGAGAGAATATTTAATGTTATAAACATTTGGAATACTTGGAATATTCAATAGCTTTTTTGTTGAATCACTGAAAAACCTCAAATCATTTTTAAATCTTTCAGAGAGGAAACCCACAGCCTTTGGACTTTTTCTAAGACATTAAATAAAAAAAGCTATTGAATTTAATAAAAAAATCTAAACTTTTTTGGGAAGTTGCAAAGACTGTGCAACATGCGGTGTCCTCTGTGAACAATTTTAAAGCGTTTTGAGGTTTCATTTAACAAAACCACTTTTAAATTGTTTCCATAAATTGCCCTCACTCCAGTTGGGTTACTGGACCTCTTAAGAAAAATCTTGAATTGCCAACACAAAAAAGCAAATTTTTTAGATTTGTTTTATGTGGACCATAGCCAAGGTTAGGCAAATTAATAATGAAGGGAAATAAATGTTTAGAGTTTACACTTAAATTTCAGAAGTTACTAGATTACAGATACAGTTGCCCAAAGCACACTCATCCAAAATATTACTCCTTTACTCCTTTTTTTAAAATGTATCTTATTTGTTATCGCTAGACCAGTGGATTATTTTTGTTAAGGCTTTCCTGATTGTGCATTAAAATCAAATATATAGATTTATTTCATTGAAATATAAATACAATGTATTCAATATATTTAAAAAATTGTTCAATTTACCTCAAACTCATTTTGATGGGATTATCTACTGTTACAAATCCTTTTAGTGTTACGATAGGAATGAGACAGGCACGAAGGAATGCCAATAATCCAATGATATTTATTCCGAACTATAGTGAGCAAAACAAATACTGCCTCGAGGATGCTAAATTAAAGTATATAATTCCAGGAGCAAAGCGAGGAACACGTAACAGGGAACATTGATCGACAAAAACAGGGAGGAAACACAAGGGCTAAATACTCAAACAAATGAAGACTAGTACAAAACACCTGGGAACCGAATCAATCAATCAATCAATCAAATTTTATTTCTATAGCACATTTCATACAAATTAATGTAACACAATGTGCTTTGTACAGGAGAGTAAAATATATACAAAACATGTAAAGAACACAAACACACACCCGCACACATACACACACTTATAAACTAATTGAACAACAACAAACTCATTCTTATACTTTTGTTAAAAAATAGGGTTTTTAGTTTGGTTTTAAAAATAGTTAATGTGGAAGCCTCTTTCAGTTCAACTGGCAGAGTGTTCCACATTTTTGGGGCATAGACACAGAAGGCTGCCTCCCCTGTTCTCGAATTGCAGCGAGGGATAGTTAAGAGACCTCTACCTGGGATCTTAGAGTTCTTGCTGGTTCATATCTCATGAGCATGTCTTTAATGTACTGAGGTGCAAGGCCATTGAGAGCTTTATATACTAGAAGGAGGATCTTAAAATCAATTCTTGCCTTGACTGGGAGCCAGTGTAAATGTTTAAGGACAGGTGTAATGTGTTTGAACCTCTTTGTTCCAGTCAAAACACGTGCAGCTGCATTTTGGATTAATTGCAGTCGCTGCACAGCTGATTTCGAGAGGCCAGTGAACAGAACGTTGCAGTAATCCAATCTACTTGTTACAAATGCATGAATCAATATTTCAGAGTCTGCTTTTGAAAGAAAGCCCCTTATTTTAGAAATATTTTTAAGATGGTAAAAAGCTGTTTTTGTGATTTGATTGATATGACACTTAAAATTTAGATAACTGTCTATCATTACACCCAGATTTCTGGCTTCACTTTTGCTATCTAGAGACAGAGAACTGAGATGAGCAGCAACCTTCTGTCTCTGAGCCTTAGAACCAAAGATAAGTATTTCTGTTTTATCCTTGTTTAATTGTAAAAAGTTATCTGACATCCACATATTGATATCATTAATACACTGGACGAGAGAGTTTATAGGATGCATATCATTAGGAGATAAGGATATGTAAAGCTGTGAATCATCTGCGTAATTATGATAATTTATGTTATGTTTCTTTATGACATATGCAAGTGGAAGCATGTAGAGATTAAACAGTAATGGCCCAAGAATTGAACCCTGGGGTACTCCACACATAGTGCCCATTTTATCTGACACAAAATCCCCAATAGACACAAAGAATTGCCTGTCCAGGAGATAAGTTCCAAACCAGTTTAAAACTGGACCAGACAGGCTGACCCATGTTTCAAATCTAATTAATAAAATCTTATTGTCAACGGTATCAAAAGCGACGCTAAGATCCAGAAGCACAAGGACAGATAATTTATGAGAATCAGTGTTTATACGCAGATCATTCACAACTTGAATCAGTACAGTTTCTGTGCTGTGGTGTGGGCGATAGCCAGATTGATAAATGTCCAAAAGGTTGTTTAAAGTAAGGTAGCTGCTGAGCTGAGAAAAAACTGTTTTTTCTAGTATTTTGCTGAGAAATGGCAGGTTGGAAATGGGCCTATAAATAGCAATAACTGTTGCATCAAGATTGCTCTTCTTCAGAAGTGGTTTAATGACAGCTGTTTTTAGCGCTGCAGGAAATATACCTGAATTAAGTGAAGTGTTTACAATTTCTAGTACCTCATGTGCTAAGCAGTTAAAAACTGTTTTAAAAAAGGTAGTGGGGAGAGGATCCAAACAGCAAGTATGGGGCGCAGATGGCTCAGTGGGTAGGGAGTCAGACTTGTAGTCAGAAGGTTGCCAGTTCGATTCCCGACTGAGCCAAATGTCGTTGTGTCCTTGGGCAAGACACTTTACCCTAACACTTTACCCTAAAGTAGAAGACCCAAGCTTCTCAACAGTATAATTTAATTCGTTGAGGTTTATGGGCAACACAACCACACAGGACAGAAACCTCAATACAGACACTGGAACAAAGCAAGGCACATAAGGGACACTAAGGGGAACCAAAACATAACAAAACACATGGGGAAGAAACTAGAACGCTGAAACACAAAGGTTTGTGTAACATAACAGGATAACAGAACCACCATGTGTAGCATTGAAACAACAAAGGCAGACACAAACACAGGAGACAAACTAACATAACCAAAAGGGGAGTAACTCAGGAAGTCCATAATCCGGTCCACCATGGGCCGGACGTTACGTCTACAAAATGTGTGATTATTCAAAGGACCATTTTAGTTGCACATTATCAGTGCCAGCCAGGGAAAGTGTTGGGGGATAAATTTGTTGAAATATTGTGGGCATTATGTAAAACTCTGAGACATGTAAATTATTGACGATTCCTAACCATAAGCAGACAACTGTGTACTTTGTCCGATACATCAGGCTACAGTGTGGCTGAGTCCGCGAAAACAGGACTAATTTGCTTCTCTTGCTTTACCTCTAGAAGAATGAACAAAGTTCTATTATTTTAGAAACCAAATTGGCAACTGTCTACTAGTTTCAACTTCAACTACGCAGTGCCTGTTAGGATTCATTGATGGATATGGATGATCTCTCCTGCTAGTACGCAATTGAAACAGCACATGCAGAAGTCTACATTTACAAAGCACTGTTGCCTCGCCTTGCAAATGTTGATTCCATTGCTGTGTTTGTCAGCTCGCAAAACACTCAGCTCGCAGAACAGGGCTGACAAAAAAACATCCGGGGTTAGAGCCCCGGAAGCCCAGATCTGGTGATGCCCCTGGGTGAGTACGTCCTTCCCTCAGCCAGGGCATTGAAAATGGGCTATTCCAGCATGACAGTGACCCAAAACACATGGCTAAGGCAACAAAGGAGTGGCTCAAGAGGAAGCACATTAATGAGGCTGACGTTGCCAAAAAGAGAAAATAGGCAAACGCAGCAGCCGCGTATTAGCCAATACACGTAAAAACGCAGATATCGGCCTATCACTAATTATTAGTGCTGTCAGTTAAACGCGTCATTAACGGGGTTCACCCAAACCAAAAAAAATCAAAAATTGGCCTAAGGCGTGATGTCCACGTTACTTTTTACCGGAAAAAAAAGTGTAGACGCACATGTGCTTCCGAAGGCATGACCGTTACTATCGTGTTGTGCTACTTGTTCCATTGGGAACTTTAACTTCCGGTTGTACAATGGCACGGTGTCGCAACGCCCAAGTTGAATAATTTGAAAGTATGCGACACACCGTTCGCACCGCAGCACAAGCCCACAAGGCAAACAGATCCTTGTGGATTGTTCCGTTGACAGTGAATGACTTACGGTGCAACGCATTCGTCATGTCCAGTGAACACGTCAGATTTTAGCACATTTACTTTTTACCGGATATATGCGTTTGAATAGTGCGGACTTGACACACATGTGCTGGCAGAGAAACTGGCAAAGTAATGTGGCACCGGCTGTGTAAGTGGCAGTTGTAGTGATTGCGGCACCAGCTGTGGCACCGGCAGTATCAGCAGTGGATTGCGCAATATATATATAAAATGGCTCTAAAATTTAAATAATTTTTTCAAGTATAAAATAAATAAAATATCCAAACAGAAGCAACCTGGTCAGGAACATTTGGTACCATGTCAAGTTGTAATGGTTTCTGGAACTTAACTGTGGGAGGAATTAGCGTCAGAATAAACAAAATAATAATAATAATAGGAAGTACACTATGTCGAAGATTTGAACTGGAGCCTTTGTTTCACAAGAAGCCAGTAATAATAAAAAAGATGGAGTTTTAGACTGTGTCAGCCTTTCATGCTGCCCCACTAATAATAAACCAGATAGACTTTTAGACTGTATCAGCCTGTCATGCTGCCCCACTAATGACAAATATTTGTAATGCCATCCTATTCAGGCTGTTCACGATTAAAGAAGCACATTGTGTATAGTATTTTATTCAGCGCAAGGATGGCTGTGTCGGTCAGGAGGGATCTTTCAGTGAACGTGTCGGCAGACATCAACACGGATAAACTGGCAGACAAACAACAGGCTCTGCTTGAGAGCATCAGGAAAGGCGAGCCAAAGGCTTTTGGGGTAAGCGCAAAACATTTCACATTGTTTTATGTTGTTAAGTGTGTTTTCACATAATGAACATTAAGGGGATGTATAGAGCAATGTGGGGCTGTAATGTATATAGGTAAGTCACAGGAACAGGATGAAAAGTTTATGCAATATTGGGGGAAGCAAAACAGTTTTGACCATGTTAGCTTGTATTGTGTTAGCATCCAACTCACCATGAGGGGCAACAGTGTCACATACCTTTGTGGCAAACAGGGTATCTGCAATCAGACAAGCTAAAGATGTTTCTCAGTGGAGGTAAGTGCCTACCAGGGAAATTTCTGATGATGCATCTAGAGGAATTGACGTTGGCCACCTTCTCACAGAAAGAAGGTGGATTGATGGCCCTGAGGATCTCTGGAAGCAAGAGGTTTATTAGCCAACCTACCCATTGCAATCCATTATTGAGGTTGACAACCAAGAGGATAAAAGGGACATTAATGTCCACACAGTCATGGTTAACAACTCGCTAAATTCCATAAACTACCTGATTACTTATTTTTCTGATTGGAAAAGGCTGAAGGTCGCAGTTGCCTGGTTTCTATGATTGAGGAAGACTATTGGATCTGAGTTGAAAGAGTAAGGAGACACAGGCTTATGGAGACGTCAAGCACCCTGGACCCCGATCTACCAATATGGAGCAGGATCGGCAGAAGATTAAGGTTAATTTGGAATGTTTCTGAGGCTGAAATGTCTTTTATTCGCTTTTGTCAACAGGAATAGAAAGAAAGAAATCCTTATTAACATCTGGTGCCTCTGGACTGAAGAAGGACAGTTCGGTTAATAAGATAGAAACCATACTAGAAAATGGAAGACTGAGTAAGGCAGCGATGCCCAAAATAAAACATCCGGTCATTTTGACAACGACCAACAATTGTCTTTCCTACTATGTGGTATTCATGAACAGTTGTGTCATAGTAGAAGAAATCATATGCTCTTCAGATTATGCAGAAAATGTTGGATTATAAATGCTTATTCTGCTGCACGGAAGGTTATATCCAGTTGCAGCATTTGTAAATGTCACAGAGCAAAGGTACAAGTACAAAGAATGGCAGACTTGTCAAAGGAAAGAATTACTCCCGATCATCCGCCATTTACAGATGCTGCAGCTGATTATTCTGGGCCCATTGATATGAGGACAGGATGCAGCCTGGTAAATTGCTATAGAGTCAAATGCTTGGCAAGTAGAACAGTCCACTTGGAAGTAGCTTACTCATTGGATATTAGTGCATGCATCAAAGCTTTATGCAGATTAATCTGCCGACTACGTACAGTTTCGCACATCAGATGGGACAATGGTTCCAATTTCTTTGGAGCAGAGCGAGAACTACAGAAGTTTCTCACTTTGGACGATGAAGGATTTCATACTATTCCATGTCAAGTGGAGGCCAAACTGAATGACAAAACTGTCAGATTAGCATAACAGAAAAAACTTAAAGAACTTAAGAACTCACACCAAAACATCTTCTCCTGATGAAAGGTAAGGCAATCTTACCTCCCAAACTCTTTGACAGCAATGATATTTACACTAGAAAAAGATACTTACTTGGCAGACCTCTTTTGGAAAAGGTGCGTGCAGGAGTACCAGGTGTCAAAAATGGAGTAAAACCTTTCCATGGGAAGTACTTGTGTGTTTAGTGCAAGTCTAGAGTAAAACCAGTGTACTTCATTGACCTGTGACAAACCTTTGTCTTAATCCGTAAGCCACAGTTTAATTAACATGCGGTTTAAGTAATATTTGGGGGGGTCAAGTGCTTGCTGAATCTATCTGTAAGGGAGTGTGTATTCAATTTTTTGGTTGTTGCATGTTTCAGTTACTTAATGGCAGTCATACAGGGACTTATTCTATGGTAATTTAATGTGGCTCCTTGTTATATTTATAGTGAATTGTCATGTCCTCTCCAATTAGGGGTGGTGTATTGGAGCCATTTGTCATTGTTTAATGTTTTTATTTGTGTGTTTTCACATGATGAAAATTAGGGGGGTGTATAGAGCAAGCTTGGGCTGTATATAGGTAGCCACATCAACAGGAGACAAGTGTTCACAATATTGGGAGAAGCAAACCGTTTTGACCGTGCTTGTGTTAGCTTGTATCGTGATAGCGTGCGTTGGTTGCCGAAGGCGAAGTTATATTATACTGCTTTGATGCCTGTACTAGAGGTACACAACATACGAAGATCTTTATTCAATCCACATTGGATAAATGGTGAACGCATCATAACACTGACCCAATTGTGCAACCCTCAGTGGCTTTATTGTTTGGATTTTTTAATGGCCATTACAGTCCTGTTGAGAAGTAGCTCTGCTATTTGTGACAACAGTCATTAATAATCTATATATCAAAAACAATGCTCCAAATAATTTGGGAAACACTCGATTCACACATCTTGTCTTGTTGATCAAAACATATTAAAGATCTAAATCTTTACTGTAAGTTGTGTATTTCGTTGAGAACAAACTCACATTAAAATAGAAAGTAAACATTTGAAATCACAGTTCTATCTTGCATGAATTTCATCTCAGAAACTCACAATGTGACTCAGTAGTGTGTAAGGCACCCATGTGCCTTTGTTCACACCAGGCAAAGTCTGGGCTATGCATGCTCCTGATGACATGGCGGATGGTGCCCTGGGGGATCTCCTCTGTTAGGTATAATTCTATACAATAATCTTATAAAACAGTTGTAAGTGCTATTCTATGGTTTAGTGTGGAAGTAACCGAGCGAAGTCAGCACCTTCACTTTGCTGCTGAGACAGCACTGTTGCGCTTGCAGGTCAGTGTGACTGTTGTGAATTCACATGGACCAGATGAGAAAGTGATGTTCGGATCCTGTGAAAAAAGAATCCTGGCCACCAACCTTGCAGCCAGCTTCATTTTGGAAGAAGGTGCTGTGGACTGATGAAACATAGAGGGAGTTTTTGTCATAACACAGGGCGTTACGCATTGTGGCAAAAGAACACAGCGTTCCAAGACAAACACATGCTACCAACAGAAAAATTTGGTGGAGGTTCCATCATGCTGTGGGGCTGTGTGGCCAGTGCCGGTACTGGGAATCTTATTCAAGTTGAGGGTCGCATGGATTCCACTCAATATCAGCAGATACTTGAGAATAATTTTTTGAGGAATCAGTCACAAAGTTGAAGTTACGCCAGGGCTGGATATTTCAACAAGACAACTACCCAAAACACTGCTCAAAATCATTTATGCAGAGGAACAAGTACAGTGATCTGTAATGGCCATCCCAGTCCCCAGACCTGAATATCATTGAAAATATGTGGGGTGATTTGAAGCAGGCTATAGGAAGTGTCTAGAGGCTGTTATTTCTGCTAAAGGAGGCTCAACTAAATATTGATGTGATATTTCTGTTGGGGTGCCCAAAGGTATGCACCTGTCTAATTTCGTTTTGATGCATATTGCACATTTTCTGTTCATCCAAGACACCTAATTTCCCTACTGAAATATTACTGTGTCCTTCAGTTATTTGCTAGATCAAAAATAATTCAAAACAATCCAAACAACCCAACTATTTATAAATAAAAATCATGGAAATTGTCAGGGGTGCCTAAACCTTTGCATAATGCCATTCTGTGAAGCCTGTGAAGTGTATTCAGGACATTCCTTTGATCATTATTGTATGTATAAAGGCAGTAAGAATAAAAGAATGTATTTTAGAAATGTTTAGGAATATTGCTTAAATGTGGTTAACTGAAATTTGAATATATTTTTACTAATGATGTTTGGAACATTGAAATGTATTTTTTATGTGGTTTAGACTAAGGAATCCCATATTGGGTTATGTAATGTTATGTTTAAGGAGGAAGTCATTCTCGAAGATGCCTGAATGTCTAGAGAGCCAGCTAATGACAACATGTCAAGATTGCAGTCCCAGACGATAAGGGTTAGCAGATAGGTACATTACAAAGAGTAGGGTTTTTTATTCTGTATAATGCTTGAATTTGCTCGAATGTCTTGGATGTATGTTGCTCAAGGACGTGGTCCCTGATTACTATAAAGAGCAAGGGATGTTTATTGATAGGGGGCATTTAGGGCAATACCAACCTGTTGTAAAACTTACCACCACTGCCCAGATTGCCTGGGTGGTGCGTATCAAAACTGACATGACCAGCTGCTCTCCGACTCAAGGACTTGTTATTTGACCAAGGAACTTATAGGTATTTTTGCCAACTTCATGGAGTCTGTTACTGACAGTTTGGTTGGAGGTCATTTCTTAGGGTTCTGGCAGTGCTCCTTATGTTTGTCCTCACACAAAGGAGAAGATACCGGTCCTGCTGCTGGATTGATGCCCTTCTTCGCCCCTGTCTATGACCCAGTTCTCCTTGTGTAATGGCCCGTCTCCTGGTATATCCACCATGCCCTTTAGACTGTAGTGGGAGACATAGCAAACCTTGTTGCGAAGGCACGTATGAATGTGCCATCCTGGAGGAGCTGGACTACCTGTGCAATCTGAATGGGCTGCAGGTACTTTCTCATGCTGCCAGTAGTGACAAGGACACTAGCAAAATGCTAAACTAGTGAAGAATCTGTCCAGAAGGATAAGGAGAGAGAAGTTGTCAGGTGACATTGATTCACAATGCTTATGCTTCCTAACTGGACAATGAAGTTTAATTTACTTAGTTTTAAACTGTCATCATTGCTTGTTCTCTTCATTGATTTAAGCAGTGTAAGTTTCTTATTTGCTCCCACCAGATGTTAGCATTCCCAAAAAAGTGTCTGTACATTAACCCAGCAATGTACACTTGCATGGGTTCGTCTGGAGTCAGACAGCCTTACGTTTATAGTGATGAGTAACTGACAGGTCACCAGTTCGAATCCCAGCGCAGACAATGTGAAAAATGCCCAGGAGCAAGTCACATAACCATAAAAGCTCCTGGATAGCGATTAATTATGGTGGATCTTAGCTGTGATTTGCATGTGAGTTCTCAGGTTGCTCAGTGTTTAGAGAGACAGACTTGTAATTAGAAGTATGTGGGTTTGAGTCCAATGTTGTTGTGTCCTTAAGCAAGGAACTTCACCCTCTGTTTCTCAAGGGAATATAATTACTGTAAGTCACTCTGGATAAGTGTCTACTAAACAACAACAAAAATGTAAATATGTCAAATATAAGCACCTTCAAAATAAAACAAATGGTTATTATGGGTAATCCATGTATTTGTGTGTGTATCAGGTCTCTCAGGTGATGCTTGGCGTGCTGGTGTTATCCTTTTCCTTTCCCCTGCTCTACACTGAGTTCACACAGGTCATAATCTTCGGAGTGCCCTGGTGGAGCAGCTTATCGGTAACCCCACAATCTAACATTCAGATACTATCACTGTACTGCCTGTCCTTCTGCCCAGAATATCTGTAGATGTTTGCCAGACAACAGTATCGATTTGTCAGATTATTTTATTAGATTCACTCATGCTTTCGTAGTGCAAATATTCTCATTGGTTATGGTATTTCATTGACAATTGTTGTTCATGTACATTGTGTGTAGTTCATAGCGGCTGGAGTCATTGCCATAGTGCTGGAGAAACACACCAGTCTGAAATTGGTGAGTCTATTAATACCAACACACTCGCGCATGCAAAAACAAACAAAAAAACATGTATCTTTTTAACCTTATGGGTACCTGACAGTTTACCTACACCCAGAAATCCATGTTCCCTGGTCCTAAACCTAACCTTTACCTTAATATTCATCTTACTACTCAAGTAATTTTAACCTCAACAACACTTTATATATAACCTTTACCTAACCCTATCTCCTAAACCGTAAACCTCATTGTGAATGGCTAAACCTAAATGTAACCTTTACCTAACCCTAACTCCTAAACCATAAACCTCATTGTGAATGGCTAAACCTAAATGTAACCCAAATTCTGATGATTATATGTTTTTCCATAATACATGAACCCAAAATGGCATTTACCGTAGTGGGGAAAATCTTGTGGGGACGTTTTTCAATTTTTACTATACAGTATCTCACAAAAGTGAGTACACCCCTCACATTTATGAAAATATTTGATTATAACTTTTCATGTGATAACACTGAAGAAATGACACTTTGCTTCAATGTAAAGTAGTGAGTGTACAGCATGTATACGTGTACATTTGCTGTCTCCTCAAAATAACTCAACACACAACCATTAAGGTCTAAACCGCTGGCAACAAAAGTAAGTACACCCCTAATTGAAAATGTTTAAATTGGGCCCAATTAGCCATTTTCCCTCCCTGGTGTCATGTGACTCATTAGTGGTACAAGTTCTCAGGTGTGAATGCAGAGCAGGTTTGTTAAATTTGGTGTTATTGCTCTCACTCTCCCTCATACTGGTCACTGGAAGTTCAACATTGGAACCTCATGGCAAAGAACTCTCTGAGGATCTAAAAAAAGGATTTGTTGCTATACATAAAGATGACCTAGGCTATAAGAGGATTGCCAAGACCCTGAAACTGAGCTGCAGCAAGGTGGCCAAGATCATACAGCAGTTTAACAGGACCACTCAGAACAGGCCTAACCATGGTCTACCAAATAGGTTGAGTGTATGTGCTCAGCGTCATATCCAGAGGTTGTCTTTGCAAAATAGACTTATGAGTGCTTCCAGCATTGCTGCAGAGGTTGAAGGGGTGGGGGGTCAGCCTGTCAGTGCTCAGAGCATACGCTGCACACTGCATGAAATTGGTCTGCATGGCTGTTGTCCCAGAAGGAAGCCTCTTCTAAAGATGATGCCTTCTAAACATGAAAGCCTGCAAACAGTTTGCTGAAGATAAGCTGACTAAGGACATGGATTACTGGAGCCCTGTCCTGTGGTCTGATGAGACCAAGATAAACGTATTTGTTTCAGATGATGTCAAGCGTGTGTCGCGGCAACCAGGTGAGGAGTACAAAGACACGTGTGTCTTGCCTACAGTCAAGCATGGTGGTGGGAGTGTCATGGTCTGGGCCTGCATGAGTGCTAGCACTAGGGAGCTACAGTTCATTGAGGGAATCATGAATGCCAACATGTATTGTGACATACTGAAGCAGACCATCTGTTCCTCACAGTTACACAGAAGTTGATCTAATCACAGACAAGCCTATATTACATAGTCGTTCTGAAGGTTTGTTCTCTCTCTATGCTCTTTATTTCCAGCTTAGTGTCTGTTTGGTGATGACAGTGGTGGCCATCTCTGTTTCCATCCTGGCCCTGATCTTCTACTTCATCGATCTCCACAAGAACCCAGAGACGCCCTGCAACACACCAGAGGAGGGCAGCCACTATGATTTTTATCCGTGTGATAATCAGCACTACTCTACCGTCAGTTCCACTTAATTAGTAATACCAAAAATAACACAATAATAATAATTAACAATTAATTTTAACCTAGGGTGGTGTTGTGTCTGAGAATGAGAGAGGAGAGGATACCAACAAGTAATGTTATGCTATAGGTTATTGGCCTTCCAAAGTCCTAGCCAGGGTTAGAAGGAAATTTGAGAGTATTTATTGTTGGGAATGAAGACCAGCCCCCTTTTTTAAAGTAGGAAAACCAATACTGCTCAAAAGCATCTGTTAACCTTATTATGGGTTTTTAGTTTTTAAACGCTGCGGTTCGAACTCAGTTATTAGGACATTTCAACACGACACTCTTTTTAAAAATTGTATTGTATGTTGTTTTCAGCCTCGTAATCTGAACAAACAAACAGCATGCCGCTGAAGGAACCCAGCACAACTTGGGCTGAAAATAAACAGATCATCCGCATACATAAGATGATTTACACACTTATCTCCAATCGTACACCCAGTGTTACAAACATTCAACTGTGAAATGTAGTTGTATGTGGCGCTACGCTAAAGTTGAGTGACAATGCTATAAAAGACTGTTGCGGTGCTTGCGTCACTCCCTTATCCCTCCTACCAGTTCCTACGGCCACTTGACCAGTGCGAAAGCAAATAGCAAAACCGGGAGAGTAATTAGTTGAACTGTTTAGAAGGGGACTGTTCCTATAACTACATTCCTGTAACTACTTGGTCGGAAAGCGGCTTAAGATCAGAAAGACAGAGGCCCAGTAGTCCATCAGCTTAGTACAAAGAAAAAAACTTACAGTATGATAACATTGACAAGGGGAGGCCCGACATCTGTTACAAACACAGTAGGATAAATTTCAGTCTGGAGAAGTGAACTCCGTTAAACTGTATAAGTCCTAGAAGGGCACAAGATGTAGTTGCGTTTACTCTGTCTATCGCCTCACCCAGCCTCTCCTCTGTGAATTCAACACCCAGTTGAATTAAAATGTCATAGTACATGAAAAGACCTAAGAGATTACTGCTTTCTGCCTGGGCAGACGAGTCAATAGGACATCCCAGGCCTGATTTGGTGGTAATTCTGGAATGGAGGCAAAGAGTGTTTAGAGGACATTTCAGGGAAGCTAGAGAAAATAACATTGTCATGGAAGCTTTTAATACATTTCCTTGCCTAGAGAGATAAGGCATTGTCAATACGGGATGGGTGAATATGTATTTTTGTCAATAGGCCCATAGTGGATTAAAGTTGGCCAGAACTGGTACCAGCTCTTTAGTGTGGACTGTACTACAGGATTAACTATGGAGCTAAAACAGTCTCAATAAAGATAAATGCACACACTACATTCACATATGCACAAACAGGATTCATACATGCACACACATGATTCATACATGCACACACATGATTCATAAATACACACACAGGATACACAAATGCACAGAAAATTCACAAATGCACACACAAAAATTTAAAAGCACAGAAAATTCACAAATG
>JACXGM010019071.1:0-18615 GCA_016801145.1 Umbra pygmaea | reverse complement strand
CATGTATCTCATTGTATCATATGGATGTCTAAATGTATCTCATTGTATCATATGGATGTCTACATGTATCTCATTGTATCATATGAATGTCTACATGTATCTCATTGTATCATATGAATGTCTACATGTATCTCATTGTATCATATGAATGTCTACATGTATCTCATTGTATCATATGAATGTCTACATGTATCTCATTGTATCATATGGATGTCAACATGTATCTCATTGTATCATATGGATGTCTCAATGGTTCAGTAGTTTTCTCTTGATAATCAGATGGTCACTCTTATTCGCATCTGGAGTGATCATTGTGTGTGAAGGGGAGAGCATGGGAGATGAAATGTCAGGTCTGTACAGCATCCTTTTGTAACCCTTGCGTTAAAATACAGTTCGCTTTTATGTATCAGCAAAGTGGGAGCTTACAGAGCAGACTGATACTGTACACAGAAAATACAGAGATAAACAAACACATACTAAAAACATACTGTTAACATGCTTGTTTTACTAGGCAGACTCAGGGAGACCAACAGTGGCACTACTGGTCAGCAGTAGGCAACTGGACATTGTTATAACTCAACACACTGATGACTTTAATTAGAAATAAGACTCTACATGTTGTTACCTTTCAAATGGCAAGGCAAATGTGGATAAAAATGAACAATGGTGATGTTTTATTTAATTTGGATTACATGCAATAAAACTTCATGAGTCAGTAAAACATTTTTTTAGACAACAGAACCAGGGTATATTGAAACATACAGTATACAGATAAAGACTGATATTCATGGGTGTTATTATAGGCTATTTGGAAGGCCAGGGTGAGGAATATAAGTGTTTCACCACAATGACAAGGCTATTTAGCGGTCTAATGATCAAACAGTGATCATAATTACTCATAGTATTGAGGAAATATTTCACATTACTTCCCTTCCTCATTTTGCAACCATACATCTCAGACGTTCTCCCAAATTACGTTCTCGGGAAACTATTTTGAAAACATGAATTAGGTTATATGCCAACATATTTAGGGTGTTTACATTTCAACTGCACGTTTAGCTCTTAAGCTATATTCGTCCTTCTATTACGTTGCAACTGCATGTTTCGTTCTGCGGATTAATGCGAGAACATTCCATACAGATGGACACTGTGGCAAGGTGCATTTTGGGAGAACATTTGATCACAAGCTTAGGCAACATAATATAAAAAACACATCTTTTCAAATTTGTTTGACAATCATAGTCAATACTACTGGGAAAAATTAGATTTTAAGCGTGTACTCAGCATGATCTCATCTCATATTTCATAATACTGTTCTTTTTCATCTTCTTTTTTTCCACCCCTCCCAATTGGTCTTGTCCAGTTTTCCTTCTAAACCTGCCTTGTCGGCACCTCAGCATGTCACAGAGCCGGCCGATCCTTTTCACACTGCTCATATAACACGGAAGACTTTAGTCAGTGCATGTGTCATACCAACTACAGTATGCTTCCGCGATTAAACATATAGGTGCCCAATCTGCACACGAGTCGCTGGAGAGCAACGTGGCATGGTAGATAATTCGACTTATCTATCCCAAATCCTGGGCAGCGCTATGCCAATTTGCGTTGCTCTGGGCAAAGTCAGAGAGGCCATAATCAGGCTCGAACCACCAACTATCATGAGGTAGCTTGTCCTTTAAAAAATGCCATCACAATCTTGATGTAGGAGCACCTTAAACAAGGCTTTAATGTCACCCAAAGGAGGGATCCTGTATAATTTTCACGTCTAGGATGAGGACTGTGCCATGGGGTCTGGCTCCACCCTGTGGTCAGCTTTAAACACATCACTTTCTACTATTCATTCATTGGACTTTATCACACCTGTCTGCTTTTATCCACTATTCATTATCAACAGCTGCTCCTTGTCTCCAATTAGTGTTTGTATATCTGTCCCCTCTGCTCCCATGTTCTGTGTGCGTCATTGAACCCTGATAACGGTGTTATCTCCAGGCATATATACTTTATTCTTCGTGTTGTACTACGTTAAGGTATTCATCCTGTGAAGGTGTAAATCTGTGTCAACCCAGCTGTTACTATTCTGTGCCTGTACCATGTAATTTACTGTAAGTAATTGCTGCCTTGTTAGGCATAGATGTTTATTATTTTGGGCATCACTTTCGCTGGTGCTGTTAAGTAGTCTACTGGCTTTTGTTAATTTATTTTCATGTGCTAAAATAAAGTGAGAAACATGGAAGATCCTGCACTGTGCCTCCTACCACACTCCCTTCGAGATGTGCAGAGGGGTGCTTTCGCAAAGGTTTCTATGGAAGAAGGTGGCTTTAGGAGTTGATTCAAATCTGGATAGTGAATAAAAATTGTCAGGCAAAGCCACAAAAATGGGGCATGTTGTTGTAGTGCAATCCCAACATCTGTTACAACCCCACAATCATTGGATGTTTTTATGGCAGATCAAGCATAGTTTAAATGATTGAAGAGGCATGCCAAAGCTAAAAATTAGGGTGAGCGTTAGAACATTTTCAGTGTATTTGCTAAAGGAGCCTTGGACTGGAGTCATACCAATGCTGTAGCAGCACATGTGCACTATAGCAATGGACATGGACCACTTGACACCCTCAAGGCCATTTAAGTTAACAAATTCATGTAGTAACTCTGACAGCTCTCTTTTTTATTCAATAAAGTAAACCAATTTCAGCATCTATAATTCTATCAAGATTCAACATCATGGTTCCTTCAGGTGACAATTGACAAACCTTTATTCAGTCCCCAATAAGTTTCCTGGGGATACAGTATGGATGGTTTGGAACAGGGATTGCCCTAGATCATGGGAGTGGAGGAAGCAGGTCAACATCTGCACAGCCTCAAAGCATATCAAACAGGTCAGTCCTAATGTGGAGAGGCATGATGATGACGACTACCTTGATCGCGTGGCCTCGTTATGTGTCCCGGGTTGTTTCTCTGCATGTCTGGTTTTAATTTCACTTCTCAGCATATGCTACAAATACATTTTATTAAGAATATAAATTATAATCATCAGGTCATGAAAGCACCATATTGTTTATGTCAGTATTAATTCAAAAAAAGTCTTCAGGACTGAAAGTGTCCCTTGTTTGGGGGAATGGGAGAACTGTGGAAGTGTAAGGTCCAACCATGCCAGCACTACGTCCTCTCAACCTTTCACTTCCACTTACCAAAATCCTGACTCCCACTAACCCAGCACACCCTACAGATCACAATCACGAGAATTATGAACACCTGCACTACCCTTTCCTCAATTTAAATACTCAACAGTCTGTTTGCCTCATTGCGAGGTATTGTCATTCCCCTGTATTACTGAGCCGTCTGAATGTAATTTTGAACATTGAAACCTGACCATTGCCTTGACATTCTGACTACGTTTTTGGATCCTGTTTGTGGACTTCTGCCTATGACCAAGTTTCTAGACCCTGCCTGCCTGTGACCAAGCCTACCTACCGATTCTGTGTATCGAAGCTTTGCCTGCTCCAAGACCTCCCTTGCCTAGTGATTCTGTGCCAAGAAGCCCTGTCCGTGTACCGACCCAGCCTGCCTGACCACCCTTGAAAGATAGAGTCTATCTAAGTCTGTTCCTTAGCCTGGTCTATGCTCTCAGCTTATTCATCTTGTACAATACCTGCATTTCTTCATTAAAAATCTACATTAACTAAATCCTGTGAGTGAGCCGTTACAGGAAGAAAACAACTCCCAGATGACATATGAAATATAGTCCATTGAGTGACTTTCTTAAAGTTTCTCCGGTATACCAACCACCCAAAATAATTGAAATAATCTCAATGTAGTTGCTCTTTTTCTGTTGATGAGTGCAATACGGAGACATACTACCTTATTAATTGTTATTTGAACGGGACTGGTACATTCCAACTGTGAACAGATTTTGGTGTAATTTACATATTTACATTAAAATATTCAGAATATTCTATTTGCGTCATTTTGGGGTAAACAAGGTGAACACAATGGCACCCTGCACACATGGCTATTTAGCATATAGGCTTGTAGCTATGATTGGCTATGGCATGGTCCCTGGTCTGGGTAGCGTTCACAACTGACAGGTCATGTTTGTTTTTGCATAAAATTAATAGTTTTATAACCAGCAATAAAAAACTATTGGACCAATCAATTTTAAATCAACAAGTACAGTGTATGGCACAAGTACACACAGGCTGCCGCTGGAGTGAAATCGATATAGTGAAAACTGTGGATGGTGACAAGGCTCCAAAAATGCAGTAAGAAGGTAAAACAAGCAAATAACAATATGATTAACAATATAATTAATAGCTCTCAGTTTTGAGAGTGTTGTGTATTTACAAAACATGTTTTATGTCATCAGCTATGTTTCTTTACTTCTGTTATCATTATGTCCGCCAGCCTGTTTTGCCCATCTGTGGAGGAGTGTTGAGAGTTGGGAGTGCTGTGTACTTACAGAACATGTTTTTATGTCACAATTAAAGGTACACGCTCCATAGGAAACATTTGGCCTTTGAGTCATCATTAATACAAAACAACACACAACGCAGAGATTGTTATATATCGGTTACACTAAGACAAGCAACAGAAATCTCCAAGGCACCAATGCTGTCAATGTAATTACTGAGATAATGTTTGAAGGGGTAAAATGTAATAGTTGGTGGCTGTAATAGTTGTAATGTCATGCACTGTTAGGATACAATGTAACAAAACAATACATCAACTGTTTGAAAGCAATGAAAAATACAAATGCCTTCTACTAGAAATCACTGTTGAGGAAAAATAAATCTCAAAGCTGAGGTCAGATGTCAGTTCTATAAACCGGAACATGCTTTTATCTTTATCAACTGAAACAAGAACTTAAAATATATTTTATTATTATATTGTATTTTCTGGGAGGACCACTCAAATTATTTCTGCTTTATATTTAGTAGCATACTAGACTTCCTAACCATATAAAGCGGGCCAATCGGATCTCAACTTGCCCCTGCTCAAAGACCTGGGATACCGTATTGATGCACGGGGTGAGGTGACAAGACCTCCTCCCACTGATGGTCCAGATCCAGAGTCAAGGAACGAAACCAACGGCCTGCAACACATCAACCAGGCTGAGACCCCTGAGGGAATGACCAGCAATAAATGCACCCTAAGGCATGTATTCTCATGCAACTGCTGACCTGTACAGGCAAGGTGACTCATCTTATTGCAAGAGAATCCGTGACTTGACAACCTTCGAAACCCAAGTACTTTGCTAAGTAACCTCGTCAAACCACTGAACTATCCACCCGAACATATTAACATAGTCATCCATCAAACATGATAACAGAAAAACACGAAAACTAACAAACTGTCATACCAACTGACTGAGTACTAGTAATGAAACAATTACAAACTCATTGACTGTTAGGCATCCAACCATTACTTTGTATTCAGTCTGACGTAATGCTTGTAAACACCAAAAGACCTTTGACCTATGCACTTCAAAGTTGACTCTGACACGATCTTGATGCAGTAGTGGTAGCACCGATGCGGATGGAATGGTACAGCTCTAGAAACAGTCCACACTGGGTGATCCTGGGATTGAAGATTAAATCTATTCAATGTGAGGGTTGCTTTGATAGATATAGACTGCATTTTTCTTGATTTAAAACAGTGAACAATAAAAGCACCTGGCGCAGGTATGACAACACAGGGTGAGCATCCGGTTTGGCAAATTAACACAAATGAGGAAGTGCCTTAAACCTGCATTGTGTCTGAATTCCAGCAGGGGGCGACAAGTGTGGTTGCAAAAGAGCTCGGTTTCTGTAATAACCCATGCGAATGAGAGACATGATATACCTGATTTATTATCTCAGTAAACATTTTCATAATGAGTATATGGTGTCAATCGCTAGATTTAAGACTTCTGCTCTTAATCATGATGTTATTTTTTTTAATTATGGTCTCGTTGATTTCAAAATTGGCGATAAAGCAAAGGGGCGTTTAGGATGTGGTTATGGCGTTCGGTTGTACGACAAAACACTCAAAGGAGTTGGATTTTCACTTTTTTCCAGTAAGTAACGTTTCATTTTGTTTTACATTATGTTTTAATACTATTTTTCGTTAGCATCCAAACTAATATTTGTTAGCTAGCTAGATTTCTCCTCCCTCATCTAAAATTGTCACATCCACAACCAAGGTATCTGCGCCTGTAACGACAAATTCAATGACCCAAATCAGATCTAAACAAACCAATGGGTGACATCACACATGGTTCCATCCAGTAATTATACAATCTATGGGTATGAATAAAAATGACAAGTGTATAAATTGACAAGTAAAATGACAATTGTTGGAAGGTAACTGCTTCTGAAATGTATATTAGTAATGTGAAAGATATAATTTTGTTATGTGTAAACTATTAATTGCATTTTTTTTTTATCATTTCCATAACATTAAAATGTTTCCATTTAATTAAAAGTAATATAGTATAATATTGGTAAACACATTAGGGTACATTTCTAAACACACTTTGTGACAACTATTTATGTAAAGTGCTTTTTCAAATAATTTTATTGATTAATCTTACATAAATCTTCTAGATCCTTGCTGTGATTTGCATTTATAGATCCCTGTGTTTTCAGTAAGGTTAAAGTCCAGAGACGTTTGCCTGTACAATCCACTAAGTCAGTCATCAAAATGTTATTTACTTAATTATTACGTAAGTATCACAACAAACAGCACAGCCGTTCTCAAACCTACTGGGGCCAAAGAACCCAATTGAATGTGGTTTACCATGTCTTTGGCAGTGCATTGCTGAAGTCTGGGGCGCGTTTTATGCCCACATCTTGGCTATGGAGAGACGGCTTTACTCACAGAGAGCAGAGAGGAAGATGTTGCAGCTTTAAAGCAAATATCATTCAATTCTACACATTTTTGAGCAGCAGAAATAACTTTGTTGCTTAGATTACAAACAACAGACTACCAGTAGATTTAGGTTAAACATGTGGAGCTTAATTTTTGGCTTATTGTGGATTTTGTAATCGCTGTTTGAAATATTGTATTAATAATATATTGATTACAATTCCGATAGCTTGGACATCTACAATAATTAGAAAGAAATAGCACACTTTTCTTGCTGTATATAAAATGTCCTGCCCCTTTCGCTCCTCCTCCAAAATGGTGACCAATCCAAGAGCGAGGATATTTATATAAAAAACAAACAATGAGCGACCCTATGAAGTCCAAGCTATTAATTCAAATACAGATCTGCTTATTCGTTGTTGGTTCCTCTTGTGCTGCCTGGTGTAGTCAGGTAAAATCTGCCTTTTTCTCTCGACTTCCCAAGAAATGTGTGGTTTCTCTATTCATCGCTCTCCCAGATTAATCCTTGATATTCCTTTAGATATCTTGTAAATACTGTTAATACATTTTTGAAGGTTTGCCTTGAACAATATGCATTAGTTCATAATGTTGTTATGAGTACTTGCATGTATATTTAAACATTGCTTGAAAAATTTACTTGTTATTATCAGAAATAATTTGCTGGTCTGATATACTGTAATGTGTAGTGTAATTATTAGGTCAGATGTGGAATACATAAGACATCTTTTCCACTAGAATGACCAGCTTTTTTTGCATCAAAGTCAATTGATTAACCTAGGGTAATCATTTGACAAATACACTACTTCTATTAGGCTACTTCTACAACTTTGTAGAAATGTAATCTCAAACTTCCTCAACATTTCATGTCCTCATATTTGTCTAGCCTAGAAGCAACCACGATGAGCAAGCTCACTGTACTTGCAGGTAAAAACCTTAATATAGTATATTTACTTGCTTTCCTTAATATGTTCAAAACTGTATATTGTGTTTCTGTAATGTGATTTTGCTCTGTACTTACTCTAAATATGTTCTCCTGAAGGGATTGTCTTGGCACTGTGTCACTTCGGTAAGTTTCCCCTTTAAAACAGTTTAGCATATTGGGTGATCTTAGGCATTGTGAGGCCATTTCTAAAATAAAATTTGTTACTGAATAATAATCAAGAGAAAAACGTATAATTTAACTTAAGCATTGTGTGAAGTATGGTATTAATTAGACAATACTAAATTGATGAAATTTGATAATTGGCATTAATTCTTACAACAAACATGTCTTTGTCAAAAGTTTCCAGGGTAAGAGCTCACGGTATAGCCTGGAAATCCAAACCCAAATCTGAACAATCTCGCGAGAACTCTGGATTTCCACAGGATTCGTAAAAAAACGAATTGTAAAAAACTGAAAAAGCTGGCAGCTGGTGTGCCAGAGAAAAATCCTAAAAATAACAGAAGAAAACTGTCAGACAAAAAGAAACATGAATTGTAGAAAAACTGATATTTTCATGACCACAAATACAGTAAATATCTGCAATATAAATGCTATTTTTTGCCAGTGAAATAATCTTCAATTAACACTACTTAAATGTAAGAAGACAGTGTCACGGATCCTCTTGAATAGGCAGAGACCAGCGCGAAGGTTGCAATAATCCACTCATGTTTATTAAACTAACACTTAGTTATTAAACAAAAACTGCCACGAGAGGCTAAACGATATTAAATACACTGGAGACACAGGAGACACCGGAACAGGACACGCAACAGGATACATTGACGAACAGGGTGGACACGGAAACGTGAGGGCTAAATACTAAAACACTGATTACAAACACAAGACAGCTGGACCTAACACTGTCGTCACTTAACTCAAATCAAGGAGAACATGCAATACACAACAGAGGCACAAGAGGGAGGCAAAACACAACACATGAGGGAGGAAACACAGGGAATAAACTAAATCAGACAGAACATTTACTTAACAGTATGTAATAATTATCTTAAAAAAATTGAAAACTCCTTTAATAAGTCTGAATAAACAAAGGAAAATAAGGTTATTCTCTTTCATTATTCAGGTAAGAAGATAACTGCACTGTAAAAAGAATAACATTGATCCAACTTAATAAAAAACTTAACTAAATATTTGAGTAAATGTAAATAATTCAGTTTGGTGTAACTATATTTAAGGTAAATTAATCAATTTGGTTTAGACATGTATATTTGTTAAGTTGAGCTGATGTAAAGTATCAAATTTGGCACATTTTAATATATCTTATCATGCCTTAAGTAAATGTGACAGATACCGACCCTGAGTGTGTTTGAACATTTTAAGGATATTGTCTAGTTTTTGCAGCTATTCATTACTGATGACCAATTTAAACTACTGGACCACAATGCCAGTAATATTATATCACACACAACAGTATTCAAAATAATAGCAATTGTGAATGGTACAATGGGAAACACTTAAATACTGAACAAAATTACCTAAACAATAAACAAAATATACACTAAGCAAAAAATTAAAACACTTAGATTGTATTAAAATTGAAAAGTAAATATTGTTATTTAATAATTAAACAAATTAATAAATTAGTGGATGCATGAAGCATAATATATTTTTAAACAAACTTTTCTGAAAAATTAAACATGCAGCAAAGCATTCTGGTAAATGTCATCACATGATTGAATTATGGCTTAACTTACAAAATATGCATTGGATCAAGCTGACATCTTTAGGTTTGTGCTCCACAGGCAATTTAATTTCATCTAAATAAAAATTAAGACATTTCATATTTTATTGAAGTACATATTCTAGGTTATACAATAAAGTCATACTTGTTTCACTGAATGGAATTAAAATACATTCACAACAACATTCTGTTATAATGTTTTCATTCTTTGACTGCCAAATTTCTCTTCACTGAAAAGACAACAAAACTAAGTTAAATACAATACAGTAACCATGGTTAATATTTCAGGGTTAGTAGTATGAATATGAGTAGAATGAGAACATGGCATAAACCCTGATGTAATTTAGTTACCTACTGTAACTTACTCAAATCTAGCAACATCTCAACTACATTCTTGTAGTTTGCCATTTATTTTGAAGTTATTCTCTTTAATATAACCTTGTTTGTAAATGTGATAATGCAATAATTTAACAGAAAAATTATAATTAGTTAATACAAGTTAATGCTGCTATTAACTTTCTCTAAGGCCATGACAGTACCTGCCTTTTTACGGCATATCAATATAATTATATGTTGTTGTAATTATGTTAAATAGCAAAAATGTCTTATTTTATATACTTTTTTCTTTGCTTTTAACAGTTTTTAGTCACTTATTAAAATCATTTTCTGTTGTTAAGAAGTGATTTGTCTTTATAATGAAAGTATATACCTGTTAAATTATGCTAAAATAGCTGGTTTGATAAAGTAAACTTCTGTATTTAAACAGAATTGTTGTGAAAATTGAATTAATATTAGAAAGAAGTTGAAATGTTGGTGTATATTTCAAGATTTTGTTCTGTAATATTTGGTAAATATCTGAATGTACAGTTTATTCTTGTCTTTCTATATGTATTTCCTGTAATTGAAATTTTTCAAAAATATATAATGTAAAATTTATTGTAAAAGTACTGGAGTTTTTTACAATATCTATGGTAGAAATTACCTTTGTTTCTGTTTTAAGGCACCTCCTTCCAACTGGTCTGCTACTTTACCAACTGGTCCCAGTACAGACCTGGAACTGGAAAGTATCTGCCAGAGAATGTGGATCCTAACCTATGTACACACTTGATCTATGCCTTCTCCATTATAAACTCTGCCAATGAGCTAACAACATTTGAATGGAATGACGAGACACTATACAGTTCCTTCAATGGCCTTAAAAACAGGTTTGCTTTTTTTCTAAGATATTTTCAATTGGTAATTATTTAGTCATCTTAAATGTATAAAGTGAGTATAAATTATTGTCATTTAACAGAAATTCTCAGCTCAAAACATTGTTGGCTGTTGGTGGATGGAACTTTGGCACAAACCAGTAAGATATTTTTATACTTATGCTGACATTTGCAAGCTTATTTAGTACTGTCTTCATTTCTAATGATTTATATAAGGTGATTGAATAATGCCAAATATATTTGAGTGAGTTGATAAAGTATTTTTGAGATTAATCACTGTTTTAGCAAATTCAGAATTTTACATTTTAATGTCCTTTAGATGCCTGGTGTAAGCAAAAAAAATAGATTTCTTTATATTTTTTGACAATATTTCTACACTAAGGATGACATAAAACTGACATTTCTTAAATTATGAAATCAAATGTGTAAATCTATATGTACTTTTAGTGAATTGGTATATGGTTATGCATGTACAATGTTTGAGTAAATAAAGAATGTAAGCAACAACAGAGTATAATTGAATAAGTATTTCTGCCTAGGGAAGAAAACAAATCCATCAAACAAAGCAGGGAATGGTAGAATATATTTAATGAGAAAAACTAAAAAAGGCTTTGCAGCCTCTAAACCAAATGTACTGCCATTCCCTCTGCCCTCTAAATAACACAGCATCTTCTAGAGTAAACTTTCTAACCCCATCACAAGTAAACCAGAGCTTTTAAAATATTCCCAGGTTCACCAGCATGGTTTCATCACCAGCCAATCGGCAGAGGTTTATCCAGTCGTCAGTCCGCTTCCTCAGGAGGTATGGCTTTGATGGTTTGGACCTGGACTGGGAGTATCCTGGATCACGGGGCAGTCCTCCAGAAGATAAGCAGAGATTCACACTGTTGTGCCAGGTGAGTATGTGTTTGTCAGCACCAGTGATCCTGGAGCTCCCCCTTCTGGCGCGTGGAGGATCCCCTTCTGACATCATCGTCCCATCAATGTAGTCTACCACAGTGATTCTCAAACCTCTCCTCTGGGATCCCCAGCAATGTAACGGTTTTGTTGTAGCCCTAAACTAGCTCACCTGATTCAAGCAGGTAATAGCTTGATGATTAGTCGACAAGTTGATTCAGGTGTGCTAGCTCTGGGATACATCTAATATGGCATGGCTGAGGGTCCACCAGCAGAGATTTGAGAACCACTGGTCTACCAGGTACACCTGTTCTGGATCAGCAATCAATAACTATATATACATGTAAGGACAGATGACTGTGGAAGGAATTGTGAGATATTGTTCCTGATACTGTGTGTGTTGTGAGCTGCTATACTAGTCTACTATTATATCCTTTGCATAAGGACTCATAGTGTCAAGTTCGTCAGTTGGGCTGTTATGAATATAGCATTAACTGTTAATTTATTGAATTGCGTAAGGCTTGAGAAATCCTAAAAATATATAATGTATTATTCCAACTTAGTAAAGAGCTGTATTGAGACACATTCATTGTTTATGTAGGAGCTCCTGGAAGCCTTTGATGCTGAGGGCAAGGCAACCAGCCGACCCAGACTGCTGCTAACTGCTGCTGTGGCTGCTGGAAAAGGCACCATTGATACTGGCTACGAGATTAGAGAGATTTCTAAGTAATAAAACAAATTTGTATGTAGCCACTGCAGTGAACATTTTGATGAAACAGATTATGAAAAACATCACATTTGAGATAATTACATTCTGTATTTAGATACCTGGACTTCATTAATGTGATGACCTATGACTTCCATGGATCCTGGGAGACATTCACTGGACACAACAGCCCCTTATACAGGGGATCCAAAGACACAGGAGACCAGATCTACTTCAACACAGTGAGAAAGTTCCTTTTACATAAAAGACCCTAGCAACATTCTAGTGTACATGTTAGAAGTCTGGGTGTAGAGAGTCTGGGTGAATTGATGCTAATTTTGCACACATTTGTAACCAGTTCTAACTTACCCCTTTCTCTCTCATTGTCAGGACTTTGCCATGAAATACTGGCGTGATCAGGGAGCTCCTGCTGAGAAACTGATGATGGGCTTTGCTACATATGGACGTTCATTCCAGCTCTCTTCTGGAAACACTGGGGTCGGAGTACCAGCCAAAGGAGCTGGTTCAGCTGGACTGTTTACCAGGGAGGCTGGATTCTGGTCTTATTATGAGGTAATGTACTAACACTGTATATTCAACTGACATTCCTTTTAACTCAAATTCACTTGATCATTCTGTCTACAGAGCAGCACGGTCAACTGGTGAGCTTCAGGCTTAGTTTAAGGTTCGCCCAAACAGCCCAGTCAAAGCTTTCCTCTCCCCTGAAACTTGTGTAACAAGCTTCCTCTTGAAGCTAGTGTAGGACATCAGTAGTCCATGCCCTATTCCAGAAAACTTCTGAAACTGAAAACTTTTATACAGTGATTGAGCTTCCCTACCAGGTTAAGTAAACTAGGCCATCTATAATTTTCTATAGTCATCCCCACTAGTCTTCTTAACGTGAATACCTATGTCATGTTAATAACAGAAATGTATTAATGATTTTAACCTGTTGCCTCTCGTCTTTCTAGATCTGTACTTTCCTCCAAGGAGCAACGGTCCAGTGGATTGAGGATCAAAAAGTTCCCTTTGCCTTTAAAGGAAATGAGTGGGTGGGATTTGACAACAGAAATAGCTATGATGCAAAGGTATGCAGAAGTGTTAATTGGTTCTATAGGGGGCAAGCATTTCTAACAAATGCCTTTTCAATTCAGAAACAAACTTTGTTATTTTGTTTTGCTCTGCCTTTCTAAGGTTCGTTACTTAAAAGAAAACAGATTTGGCGGGGCCATGGTCTGGTCTCTGGACATGGATGACTTCACTGGACAGTCTTGTGGACAGGGCAAATATCCACTCATTAACTATTTACAGACTGGATTGCAACAGAACCTTATGAAAACTGGTAATTAGGTCTTAACTCCCTAGATATATCTTTAAGTTTTTATTTGTAGAAATTCACACCATAAAAATTGTACAATTTTCTCTTTCAGTTACCAGCTTACAAAAAGATTTAAAGACTGTGTATTTTTATTTACAAAACATAAAATATATTTAGTTGGACAGATTCATTGCTTATTTTGCACTTTGAACAGGATTTTCAGTCAGAACATGACGAGTTGAACTACCAATGTTTGTCAATGGACATGCGCTGGTCTGAATTTGATGTAAATAGTGTATTTTAGACTGTGTTTTTATTGTGTGGAACAAAGCACTGCATAATGTAGGGAATTGATCGCATAAACTGTAAATGCCATTTTTTGTTCATATACTGTATACATACACAGATCATCCATAACATTATGACCACCTGCCAAATATTGTGTAGGTCTACCTTTTTCCACCAAAACAGCAGCCCCATACGCAAAAAACTGCAAAGCACTGATTCTATCAGAATCAGAATGAACTGTTCAGCAATTTGGGCTACAGTAGCTTGTCTGTTGAATTGTCTGTTCGTTCACCACTTTTCCTTCCTTGGACCACTTTTGATAGGTACTAATCACTGCAGACTGGGAACACCTCACAAGAGCTGTTGTTTTGGAGATGCTCTGACCCAGTGGTCTTGCCGTCATAATTTGGCTCTTGTCAAAGTCACTCAAATCCTTACGCTTGCCCATCTTTCCTGTTTCTAACCCATCAAATTTGAGTACAAAACAAAGAAGGAAAAATGGGCAAGTTTAAGAATTTGAGCGACTTTGTGACATGAGTGATGCACGTGGGGCATGAGGGCTGGCACGTGTGGCTAAATTGCTGGAAAGGTTAATGCTGGTTCTGATAGAAAGGTGTCAGAACACAGTGCATCACAGTTTGTTGCATACAGGGCTGCTGTTTTGGCGGCAAAAGAGGGACCTACAAAATATTAGGCAGGTGGTTATATAGTTAGTTTTGTAAGCTGATCACTCAAAGAGTTTTAATTAAAAATAATTTTTAAAAAAATTATCTGAATGCCAGTGTGAATAGACACAAAATGTTTTTCCCAGAAGGACCTTCCCTGCTACCTACAACCTCCACTTGGACCAGAGCACCACACTTAACCAAGCCCATCACCACCACTACTCTTGTGGCCGGCAGGAGTTTCTGTGTAGGCAGGGCTGATGGGTTGCATGCGAAAGCAGATGCTCCTCAATCCTTCTATAGCTGTTCTAACGGCATCACCTATATCCTGAACTGTCAATCTGGTTTAGTCTTTGACGTCAGCTGCAAGTGCTGCAACTGGCCCAAGGTCCCAGGTAAATCACATTTCAATTACCTCTTCAATAATGTCTAATACTGTACTATTTTCAAACGTCAATGCAGCAGTGTGCAATTCTGTACTGAAACATTATTTAATCATGTATTTTTTCCTTTCAGTACCTACCACTACTAGTTTCTGTACAGGCAAGGTTGATGGGCAGTATGCAAATGCAAATGCTCCTCAAACATTCTATAGCTGTTCTAATGGCATCACCTATATCATGAACTGTCCATCTGGTTTAGTCTATGATGTCAGCTGCACCTGCTGCAACTGGCCCAAGGTCACAGGTAAATCACATTTCAATTAACTCTTCAATATAACCCAATACTGTACTATTTTCAAAGGTCAATGCAGTAGTGTGCATTTCTGTACAGAACTTTAATTATATATATTTTAATACAGCTGCACCTCCCCTGCTACCTACAAACATCCCATCGCAAGAAATACCACCCAAACTCAATGCTACAACCAAGACCAACCCTCTCACTGTTCATGTGACCAGCAGTAGTTTCTGTGCAGGCAGGGCTGATGGGCTGTATGCTAAAGCTGATGCTCCTCAATCCTACTATCACTGTGCAAACGGCCTAACCTGGATCCAGAGCTGTCCCGCTGATTTAGTCTTTGATGTCGGCTGCAAGTGCTGCAACTGGCCCTAGTATCTAATTACATGACAGTGAATAATCTGTCAACCATTCAGAGGAATATGCATTAAATTACAGTATGTGTGTATGTGTGTGTGTAAATAAAGGTTTTCTTGCAGCTACACATATGGTTATGAAATATTCTGACTCTGTGATCACTAAAGATCCAATGGCACTTTTTGTAAGAGTAGGGGTGTTAACAGTCATATTGTCAAAATCAATGCCGAAATTTCACAATTTCTGCCAGGGTATGCTAACTTGTGAGCACAAGTGTATAGTATGAATTTCCAGACATTGGGACCTATCTTAACGATTTGAAACGCAAAACGTGTCCCGTGGGCTGTTGTTATTATACCGGCGAGATAAATGACTCTTGCGCCCAACGCCATACTAAAAGGGGTAGGTCTGAAGTAGCTACGTTAGTCTTAGGTGTGGTTTTGGCGTAACATGCAATAAACCAATCTGAGCGTCATCTCGCAATCCCTTTAAGATCAGGCACACCATGGCGGATTGCTATTTTAACGGTGGATTGCTATAGATTTTTCTGTTTTACAAAATGATAATAAAGAAATGTCCCAAAAGACATGCTTTCCAATATTTTGGACTCATTCAATCAAAGTGATGCAAAGTTATTTATGAATGGTGAGATTTTTAAAATGTAGTCTTAACATTAGACTGAGATAACTTTGCATACTTCACTCTTCTGTCAAATAACTGCTACTCTCCCGTTCTGCTGCTGGGAATTTGGGTTAAGTGGCAAACATGCATTTCAAAATCAAGTTTCCTTAAGTCCTCTAATATTTCCTCAGTTATGTCAACAACACATCCATGATTCATGGAAATGTTGTGTAAAACACAACAAGCCACAAAGAATGCTGCGATTTTTTGAGGACTGTACTGTAAAGTGCCTCCTGCCCTATCTAAACACCTGAAGTGTATTTTCAGTATGCCGAATATTTGTTAAATTACACTCTGTGTTTGTGTGTTTTCGATTAAACAGCATTTCACACACTGTTGCTGGCATCATAAATGGTGTCATCAGCCATGTCTTTAATGGATAGCCATTGTCCCCCTCACAGCCACCCATCCAAGGAAGATGGCAGGAATGGCAGAGTTTGCCAGCATAAATAAGTCATTGCTTGAGCCAGCGTAATTCGCAAAGACATTGGTGATTTTACTATCAGCATCTCAGATGACATGTATGTTGATTGAATGGGTTCCCTTGCAGTTGATGTACAAACCCGATTCCAAAAAAGTTGGGACACTGTACAAATTGTGAGTAAAAAAGGAATGGAATATGTACAAATCTCATAAACATATATTTCATTTACAATAGAATATAGATAACATAACAAATGTTGAAAATGAGACTTGAAAATGTCATACTAAATATTGGATCATTTTGGATTTCATTAGAGTGACACATTACAAAAAAGATGGGACAGGTAGCAATAAGAGGCCGGAAAAGTTAAAAGTACACATAAGGAACAGCTGGAGGACCAATTTGCAACTCAATAGGTCAATTGGCAACATGATTGGGTATAAAAATAGCATCTCAGAATGGCAGTGTCTCTCAAAATTCAAGATAGGCAGAGGATCACCAATTCCCCCAATGCTGCGGCGAAGATTAGTGGAGCAATATCAGAAAGGAGTTTCTCAGAGAAAGATTGCAAAGTGTTTGAAGTTATCATCATCTACAGTGCATAATATCATCCAAAGAATCAGAGAATCTGTAACAATCTCTGTGTGTAAGGGTCAAGGCCAGAAAACCATACTGGATGTCTGTGATCTTCGGGCCCTAAGACAGCACTGCATCCCATATAGGAATGCTACTGTAATGGAAATCACAACATGGGCTCAGGAATACTTCCAGAAAACATTGTTGGTGAACACAGTCCACCGTGCCATTCGCCAATGCCGGCTAAATCTCTACAGGTCAAAAAAGAAGCCATATCTAAACACGATCCAGAGGCGCAGGCGTTTTCTCTGGGCCAAGGCTGATTTATAATGGACTGTGGCTTAGTGGAAAACTGTTTTGTGGTCAGACAAATCAAAATTTGAAGTGTGTTTTGGGAAACTGGGATGCCATGTCATCCGGACTAAAGAGGACAAGAAAAAAAAAAGTGGTTAACAACGCTCAGTTCAGAAGCCTGCATCTCTCATTGTATGGGGTTGCATGAGTGCGTGTGGCATGGGCAGCTTACACATCTGGACAGGCACCATCAATGCTGAAAGATATATCCAAGTTCTAGAACAGCATATGCTCCCATCCAGACAGTGGCCCTCATTATCAAACGTGTGTAGAAACCAGTGTAGATTTGAGCGCAGAAATCATCTTACGACGAGACCCACGTGTGATTTACAAAACTTTCGTATCACTCCAATTCCAGCGTACGAATGAGCGGCTGTTGATAAATCAGACGGTTGAAAACCATCGTAATTTACATAACACGCCCACGAATATGCATTGATTAGAGGCCTCGCCCTTAGAATTTACGACATGGATAAGCAAAATCCGGCAAAGAAAAGGATTTGATTTTCTTTGAGATAAAATAAAGACGCTCAGGTCTCAGATGCAGGCCAACCGCTTGGTTTAATTTCGAAGCTTAAAATCAGGTGTCGATTGTTCAAGTAAAATGCGGTGTTGACTGAGGTTACTGCTATAGTCATTGAAAGCGATTAACGAGAACCTGAAGTGTATTTCAAATAAATTAATTATTTTCACTAAACATTCCACGTTGTATTTTTAGGGGTACTCCGTCAGGAGTAACCCTATTGTAATTGTCGGTATTATTATTATTATTATTATTATTATTATTTTTTTCCTTGAAACTACTAAATAACTCAAAAAGTCCCTGGTAAAAAATGCTATATTTTTGCCCCCTTAAACTATAGGCTTCACGTAACTACCACGCTGAGGCCCGCCCCGATTCCTCCACCAGGG
>JACXGM010019070.1:0-18615 GCA_016801145.1 Umbra pygmaea | reverse complement strand
GACGGGCTCGTATTACGCTCGGAACCGGAGTGAATGAAATGGTGCGCAACGAACAAAACCAATTGTTTTTTTGATTTGCACACATTCCATTCACTCCGGTTCTGAGCGTAATACGAGCCCGTCCTCCCCAATTAAGATCCACCGACCGCGGCTGATATATATATATACATATTTATATATATATCTTATGAGTGGATTGTCATCTTGATTCTAATGAAGCCAGTGGGAAGCTGAGAACTGTTACGCCAGTCAATTAGTGTGCACACTTTTCAACTTTTACATGCCGTAGAAAGGTAATTTGTAATATTTACATACAGTCTTTTAGTGCATAAAGCACACACCCGATATTAATGCACACCAATGTACATTGAGCAGAAATCTTGTTTTTTGTTTAAAAAAAACCCGTATTGCGCGCACCCTTACAAAGTGCACATCAATTTTGTAGAAAGGTGACACGTTATCTCCCCTTACCCAGACCTGCATTGATGGGCACTCAACTAGTCATTGTGTAACAAATATTAAACACCAAACACAATGTTAAACACCCAACCTCCCACGTGCTGATTATATAAAACCAGCTATTCTTAAAGTGGAGTACTCGGATTAATGTTAGTGCTTAGGGCTGCACAATTGATCAAATTTTAATCATGATCACGGTTTTGGCTTCCCACGATCAAAAAATGTGATCGAGTGAGCTCTAGAGCGTCAAGCGCAATTATCTCCCAAGTCGTACATGCTAGCAACTAAAAAACCTTGGTACCGTAGGAAAGAGGAAGATCTGAAGACAAGAATGGGTGGTAGATCTTCCCTGTCAGTTCAACATAGCCGGAGCTATTGCGCCTCAAAATTGGTCATGTTTTTTAGACTGTCAATTTTTTTACTTAACACATTACAGACAGGACGTAGGAAGTGAAAATGACAAAACAACAACTCTGCAATGTAGGACATCATCCTGCACAAACACCAACCATTTCTGGAAGTGAAAAATAGCTGGGATTTCAAAAACGTATAGAAATATAGTGAGAAATGGGTATAGCATTTTGATGTTGACTTGTTTGTATGGCCCCCAAACATCAGAGGTGGGAGTAAGTCACACATGTGCAAGTCATAAGCAGGTCTCAAGTCTTAACCTTCAAGTCTCAAGCAAGTCTACAGTTACTGTGGTGAAAATCAAGCAAGTCAAGTCGAGTCCCTGCTATAAGTCAAGCAAGTCAAGTCAAGTCATTTCTTTAGGTCAAGTCACAAATCAAGTCATATAAAATTCTGATCTACCACTATTTCCACATTTAAATCAATTAAAAGACAGTGGTCATGAAAACTTTCATTTTATTTTAATTATTAACAAAAACTGCTTAGTGCTTTCTCCTTGGCCTATTAAAGGAACACTTCAGATGCCTAAACAGCTCAAAATCATTCTTCCGGTCGTGACTGGGCTGGTCATCACATCCTAATCTTTATTTGACCCGTTTTATTCTCCAATTGACTCGATTCAAAACTAAAGGTTTTTAGTTTCTAAAATGTTGCAGTGACGTAACTGGCACATTTTCTGGACACTTACAGTTGTTGCAATCGGTCCCGTTCCGTCACGAAGACTTCGCTCCGGATCCCCGGAGTATTGACTCTGGCCTTCTCTATGTTATATGTATGTCTGCTAGTCGCGCACTCGGTGCGTCCTCTAGTTTTCTTTATGTTTTACGCACACAGGTGTCGCTCCTTATTTCTGATTAGGTTTTTCTAAAAAGTTTATATATAGTTGGGTTAGCCAACATTCAGTTTCGTTTATTAAATGCTGTTACCAGTTGTAGAGACTGATCTTTCAAGACCCTGCTTGTGAAGAATAAAAGACATCAACCTGCATCTGCTTCCTCTCCTTATACAACTCTAGACGAAACCGTAACAACAGTGGCCGAGCTGGGAAAGACAGAACACACTGAAGTGTTTGTAGCGACTGGTGGCAGAAACTTGACTGGCAAAACGATTTTCCTTTAACTGTATAAGCCTTATACCATAATGTGCTTCTCAAATTACTACAAAATGATTGCATCAAAGTCAAACAACTAGTGTATTTGCCTGGGTTAAATCAACACTTTCCAGTGTAGACTCAGACACTGAACCAGGGTTAAGTGAAAACACTGTAGTTTTAACACTACCCACTGTTAACACTTAACATTAATAACACTGGGTTGTGTTATCACTGAATGTTGATTCAATGTCTATATGAGTCTACACCAGGGGTGGGCAATTATTTTTGCATGAGGGCCACATTGAGCTTTTGAAACCAAATGGAAGGGCCGCATTTTATAGCGATGCATGAAAAATAGGAAATGTTATTTAATTAAATTAACCCCGCCCCGTACACAGTTACATGTGTATCGTACAGAAAATAAATGTTTTGTTTTGTAACACCATTTCCTTGATTGACTGTAATGTTTTTTAGTTTACCAAAATATAGTCAGTGAAAATTACCTAACTTTGAGACGCAATATCTCTGGCTGTCATTAATCCACATGGACAAACCACTCCCCATTATTTGCATTGGCATTATTTAATCAGCGGAAATCCCTCTTTCCAACCATATTGGTACCATGTTGGTATTGTGCAGGATGATATCCTAAATCATTGCAGAGTTGCTAATTTGTCATTTTTACGTCCTACTTCCTGTCTGTAATGTGTTTAATAAAAAGGCAAAAGTTAAAAAAAACATGTCCGACTTCGATGCGCGATAGTTCCGGCTCTGATAAACTCACATGGATGAGCAAAACACTCATTCTTTTCGGCTGATCTTCGTCTTTCCAACGGTACCAAGCTTTAGTTGCTAGCATGTACGTTTGGCGAGATAATCGCGATAAAATCGCGATTGACGCTCTAGAGCGTCGGGAGACTGTGGAGGGTAGAAACGCCTCGCGGGCCAGATCAATGGACCCGGTGGGCCGCATCCCGCGGGCCGTAGTTTGCCCACCCCTGGTCTACATCTAGAACATTTCAATTTCATTGTTTTAATTGAACCAGGGCTTATATAAAGTTGAGAGATTCATTTCAAAGGTGCAACACTAAACAAGCTAGATAACTTAGCAAGATACAATAAACCTAGGTAACTAAGTTGACTGTTAACGTGGGTGAGTGCGGTGTTCACAGCATGCGGTGTTCAGCTAAAAGTTAAGTGCGTGACACGAGACGTTCTATACAGCAGCAGTGCAGTTTAGCCGACAGAGCACGAGAGCAGAGGAAATTTTGTGCTAGCTCGCGCATCATGTCTGTCTAACACAGTGGACCAACAACAATACTACAATAGTGAAGTAGATTCACGAAACAGAAAGTGTTCTGCTTACCCGCAGATGATTTACATGGGACCCCGCAGATGATTTACATGGGACTTACATTGACGTAAATGGTTTATTTCGCCAAAAGATGACAAGTTTGCAGTACTGTTTTTTACATTAATAATATGTCTTTTGATAAAATGCATAATCGATTTGAAGTTTAACATAACAAACGTTTGACCAGCCAATAAGTTAGCTAAAAATACACATACACGTTACCTACCTTTCCTTGTGGGTTTTGTAGTGACGGACAAATTTAAAGGTGAAGGTACTTTTATTGTGTTCTTTCTACCGACATCAACCACAGTCCTTGTATCGATTTTTTTTATTTTTGGAATCACTCGCTTCATGATAGCTACATTGTGCGTTGACTCTGCTCGTGATGCGTGCCTATAGTTAGCAGGTTTAGGCGCATTGATCTAGAATCCACCCACCCAGTTTGAAAAACAAATGGTTACTTCTCATTATCAAGTAAGAGAAATGCAAATATTTAAATCACTTAAAAAAGTAGTAATTTCAAGTCATCTGTCTCAAGTCTAAGTCAAGTCTCAAGTCATGAATACCAAGTCAAAGTCAAGTCGAGTCTTTTATCAATTTTAGTCAAGCAAGTCTCGAGTCTGCTACTCGAGTCTGACTCGAGTCAAGTCATGTTAACTTTAATTTTAATTTAATTTAACCTTTATTTAACCAGGTAAGTTGACTAAGAACAATTTCTTATTTACAGCAACGACCTGGGAGCAATTAGGGTAAAGTGTCTTGCCCAAGGACACAACAACATTTGGCTCAGTCGGGAATCGAACTGGCAACCTTGTGACTACAAGTCTGACTCCCTACCCACTGAGCCATCTGTCATAATTATTCACTTCACCAGTAAAAAGTAAAACTCTGATGAAGATAAAAAAAGTGTATTGCATTGAGAAATATGCTGTTCTTAAAACAAATATTTTCAACCAACAAAATAGGTATCTAAACCGTAATAGCGTCATAATTTAGCCTAAGTAAATGCCATAATATTTGTCCTGCTGAACAAATTGTATTCCGAACTCATGCAATCATATTTAGAAGCATATTTTTAGCTTATTATTGCTTTTTATTTTTATTTTAATTGCTTTAATTTTATATTTAATCTGTTTTAAAATTTTATGTTTTCCTGTTTATGTAAAGCACCTTGAATTGCCATTGTGTATGAAATGTGCTATATAAATAAACTTGCCTTGCCTTATTATGGCCGGTAAATTGAGTGGAATGCTGTTTTATTCGTATAGACTACTGTACTATTTATGTCAATCTGAGTGGCATCTACAGTATTAAGTTGACCATTTTTAGGAAGGCATATACGTAACGCAATTTAAACAAACTTAGTATGATTCTGACCATTTGAGCAAGTATGGAAAAAGTATGACACATCCATACTGAATAGTGCCCCCACTAACCCAAATTTTTGTTTCTTATTATAAAATACTTTTATTTTATTACTTGTCAAAACGAAGTCTGCTGAGCCACTAGCTTTGTTAAAGAGTTTAGCCTATACTGTTCAAATTCCAATGGTCTCTCTTATCTTAATAATAATTCAACAATGGTTTACAGGTCAATATGGAACAAGTGACAGTAGTTTAAATTACTATCTTGTCTCTAAATTACATGTATTTTCTAAGAGCAAAACGAAGTCTGCTGTGCAAATAGCAAATCTTTCATGATCGTAAGAATAACGCCACGTGGGGGTGAATTCCATGCTACAATTAATAAAACTATGAATTTTGTATTCTTTCCCGGTTATCGTACAATAAAACACTTACAATTTGTAACTGCAGTCCTGCAGTTATGATATGTTGTAAGTCTAAGGATTTGACCAACTGGTATTTTCTGTATGAGGTTTCTGATTATTACTGTCTGTCTGTAAAAGTGTATTATGCTCTGTGGTTTGAGGTAGATGGTAGTGTCCAAAAATATCAATGTTTTTATAAATGGTCATGTCTAAAAAGTCGCTATGCTTTTTAGATCTCTCTGCTGTAGGCCTACATTTTACAGGACTAGTCTTGCGCCGGCTCTGCTCCCATGGTCCGTTATTTACGGAAGAAAGCAGTGAGCGCATTATAAGAGAAGCACTGAATGCAAGACAGACTAGGCTACTACTTCCACAGGATACACAGTAAAGAGATTGCAGATTATTCAACTACTGACAAACCCTTTTCTCACCGGCAAGAGATGCAGTGTTTTGTACAGTCTGAAGATTTCCCCTCTCTAATAACAGGGCTGTACTGTTATTAAAAACGTATAAAGTTATAAAACTTTTTTCCACGTTCCTAAAATAAATTGGATGTGGGGACCCATACCGGATGGACCAGATTGACAATTTTCTACCGAGTAAGTACACTAGATAAGTTGTTTTACGTTGGTGCGATTATTTGATATATTGAGCAAATTGTGTTTGGTTTGACTGGTCAAGACTTTTTTGCCACGATGGTCCCTCTATAGCGTAGTCTTTTAAACTATATTTGTTATAAACTGTCTGTACACTTACAACATTCTCAATGCTTTGGTTTGCGTGTAGTGACCCTCATTATACTACCATGTTAGTGTGGAGCTATTTGGAGTGTTATAAAATAGCTAATTAATTTGACTTCAATTATGCCCTCACAACTAGCGTTGTCAAGTAATTATCAGTTCGCACTAAAACTGGCCGTATCGATTAGCATGTCAACATATCCCTAAGAATGGTTGACTCGTTACCCATGTGTTATTGACACCTAGGTTCATTTTGCACCGGAGTTGTCCTTTAAATTCGGATCTGATGATTTAAAGGAGAAAATCTTTGGGAAAAATATACACTCACCTAAAGGATTATTAGGAACACCCGGTCAATTTCTCCTTAATGCAATGATATACTCAAGCAATCACATGGCAGTTGCTTCAATGCATTTAGGGGTGTGGTCCTGGTCAAGACAATCTCCTGAACTCCAAACTGAATGTCAGAATGGGAAAGAAAGGTGATTTAAGCAATTTTGAGCGTGGCATGGTTGTTGGTGTTAGTATTTCACAATCTGCTCAGTTACTAGGATTTTCACGCACAACCATTTCTAGGGTTTACAAACAATGTTGTGAAAAGGGAAAAACATCCAGTATGCGGCAGTCCTGTGGGCGAAAATGCCTTGTTGATGCTAGAGAGGTCAGAGGAGAATAGGCTGACTGCTTCAAGCTGATAGAAGAGCAACTTTGACTGAAATAACCACTCGTTACAACCGAGGTATGCAGAAAAGCATTTGTGAAGTCACAACACGCACAAACTTGAGGCGGATGGGCCGCAGAAGACCCCACCGGGTACCACTCATCTCCACTTCAAAATAGGAAAAAGAGGCTACAATTTGCAAGAGCACACCAAAATTGGACAGTTGAAGACTGGAAAAATGTTGCCTGGTCTGATGAGTCTCGATTTCTGTTGAGACATTCAGATGGTAGTCAGAATTTGGCATAAACAGAATGCCTTGTTACCACTGTGCAGGCTGGTGGTGTAATGGTTTGGAGGATGTTTTCTTACTTTAGGCCCCTTAGTGCCAATTGGGCATTGTTTAAATGCCACGGCCTACCTGAGCATTGTTTCTGACCATGTCCATCCCTTTATGGCCACCATGTACCCATCCTCTTATGGCTACTTCCAGCAGGATAATGCATCATGTCATAAAGTTTGAATAATTTCAAATTGGTTTCTTGCACATGACCATGAGTTCACTGTACTAAAATGGTGCCCACAGTCACCAGATCTCAACCCAATAGAGCATCTATGGGATGTGGTGGAACGGGATGTGCGTCCCACAAATCTCCATCAACTGCAAGATGCTATCCTAACAATATGGGTCAACATTTCTAAAGAATGCTTTCAGCACCTTGTTGAATCAATGCCACATAGAATTAAGGCAGTTCTGAAGGCAAAGGGGGTCAAACACAGTATTAGTATGATGTTCCTAATAATCCTTTAGGTGAGTGTATGTGTGCCATTCCATATCAGTAGGATTTAATCAATACATATTTTCAAAAGAACGACATGAAGGGGATATGGATTTTTTTAATATAGCTAATGTTACACATTCAATCCCCCCAGCCACTGGTCGTCTGAGCCCTGAGAGTTTTGAAAAGTCTGGTGACGTGTCTGGTACCCTGTATTGGCATTAGACAATAAAGATCAAATTAATTCATTCATTATAGCTGCATCAATTCTTACATTAAACGTGGCTTTTTCATGCTACAGGAGCCGCTTGATCTATTTAATTTAGAAAACGTAAAACAAACAGCCGTTGTTTGAGTACTGGGCTGAAGTATTGGGCTGAGTTACAACCACAGGTTGAGCATCCGGTTTGGCAAATTGACGTAAATAAGGAAGTGCCTTAAACCTGAATTCTATCAGAATTCCAGCAGGGGGCGATACGTCTGGTTGCAAAAGAGCTTGGTTTCTGTAATAGTCTATGAGAATGAGAGACACGTCTCACTTGATTTATTACCTCAGTAAACATTTTCGTAACAAGTATATGGTCTCAATCGCTATATTTATGCCTATTGCAATTTATCATGATGTTCAGTTTTTGTATTACGGTCTCATTGATTTTAAAATCAGCGATAAAGGGGCATTTAGGGCATGGTTATGGCGTAAGGTTGTACGACAAGACAAAGGAGTTGACAGTTCAGTTTTTCCGGTAGGTAACGTTACATTTTGTTTTAATAATGTTTTTCGTTGGCATCTGAACTAATATAATTTAGCTAGCTAGATTACTCCTCCCTATCGTCTAAAATCATCACATCCGCAACCAAAATGTCTGCGCCCATAACGGCAAATTAGATTACCCAAATTAGATCTTAACAAAGCAATGGGTGATGTCACACGTTTCTATCCAGTAATATACAATCTATGGTTATAACAAAATTATATTAAATTAACGTCACAATTGACGTTAATGTTTAATAAATATGTTTTCAAGCACTTCAGGCAAGAGAAAGGGAGGGTTGGCCAATATTCAAACGATGGGAGAGCTAAGCTTATTTGTGGGGATGATAGCCCCTACCCTAGCCTGCCGCTGCTGCTACAGGCTGGATGAATTCCGATGGAATTCCACACAACGTGAAGTTATAGTTAATCTGTCCAATAAAATTATAAATGGTTTTTAGAAACATGAAAAATTTGGGTGGTAATTATATAAGCTTGTATGTGCTGTATAAGTGAGTAGCCTATGTGATCTAACTGTATACCTTTTTTCTGCCTTTTTTTACTTAATTGTACTTTAGCGTTTTATGGTAATTGTCCAGTTTGTGGTTTGATTTTTCTACTGGAGGCCTTTTCTCAAGTACTCAATAAAAACAAACAATTATATTTTTTCTGGTTGGATGCCAATTAGCCTATTAGATATTTGACATTAGGTTGATATATAGCCAGACACTAATTGGTAATTATTTTTACTAGTAAGAGTGGACTACTCAGACATGAAAAAATCACTTTAATAACGTATAGGAACGTTTGAATATTGAAATGCATGTTGAACCACAATTTATTTCGTATTCCACTTTAGAAATAGCTGGTCTATAACAACTAGAACAAAAATAATGATGTAGTTATCTTGTGTAAAAAACATTCTATATTGCGCGCCACCTAATATAGTGCGCAGGGGGGGTGTGCTGTTTGCAAAAACGTGCATGTCGCATGCGGTATATTCGCTAAAATACGGTACATATTAGTTGAGCATGCGAAGACATCTGTATCATTACATGGATAAGAAGAGAATTAAGAAATAATTTGTAATGATAATGTTGCATTAAGTCATGTAAATCCACTTACCAATAACATCCTGTATCCTCATTTTCTGCTGGAGAACTCTCCATTTGTCATAACAGGCTTTTTCATTTGATCCGACCAGATTTATTCTTATCTTTTTCTGTGGTGGCTTTCCAGAAACTGTCACAGGAAAATGTTCTTGCAACAACTTGTTGGCTTCTGAGTCCAGGACATCGCCATTTGCAGTAGTCGTCATCAATCTGTAGTGTTTTTCTGCAGTGGCTGAGGTGTGTGACATGTAATCAGGCACAAGTGCCTTTTGCGCATCTGTGGAATTTTTCTTCAATGACATCTCAATGACTTGTCGTGTTCTTTGGCTGTTGATGGGTGGCACATTGTGTCTGTTGAAACAAAACAAGATATTGACATTTTGATTAAGCTTAGACAGAAATGCTATAATATTATATTAATAAATGCTCAATATATACTGTAATCACATATATATATTTTTTTATATTTATATCTGAAACGTACTTTCTTTGGAATTTGCATAAATCATTCGATGGGTTATAGATGGGTGATCCAGTACTGCAAATGAAGAATCTGTCTTTTGTTTCCTCTTTGTCAGGATCACAGTTCTTCAAAAATTCAGGCCTAATTTTCTTATAGTATACATCCATCCACTGTAAGCAAAGAAAAACTGGTTAAATCATTTACATAAAATCAGTTACATATACAACAACCGCTATGTGAAATTGGTACTTACAGCCTCTTCCTCCTGCTCCAAAGAAATGGTTGCCACCGCTTGTGCCGCTGTTTTGTGTTCTTTGACACCAATCACAAAACGTTTGCCAGTATTTGTCGTTTCCTCTTTCCTTGTGCACCACTCTTCAACCTACAAAAAAGTAACAAAACATTAATAAAACATAATGCAGAAAAATGACCTGTGAAACATTCCTGAGAAAACTGCAAACTTGTTCACTTACAGTCATGTTTTTAACAACAGAGGGACACTGAAGATGTTTCAGCATGAGCAGAGCCTCCAGGTAGTACAGGAAATGGAGACTGTCCTCAGTAGAAAGAGTGCAATCTGACAGTGCATTGTCAAACACCTCCAGAAATTTTGGCCCTGCAACTGTTAGGGCTAGGACACAATCTGCAGGAGTCATATTCTCTGAGATCAAAGTTTGATGCCTGTGAAGAAAAAAATGTGTTGTTTTTTTGTCATTTTATACAAGGAAAATAAATACATTATTTTTCAGTGTGAATATAACATTCTTACCTTTTCTCGAAATCCTCCTTTGACACTTGCTTGCTTAGAGTCAATGAAATATCTTCCAGTTTCTCTAAATATTTCCTGGAGATTCTATACAGTTTAGGGTCTGTGTTGCTGAGTGAAGATGCAACAACAATGTATCTTACAAAAGACTTCACACTCTTCAGGTAGTTCGACAATGTCTGCTTTGCCAATCCAACATCTGAAAGCTCATTAAAAAACTGTTGTGTTTTTTCAATGTCACGGACACAATCCAAGGAGGGCTTTTTTGGGTTCATGTAGTACAGGAATTTGGAAATATTTCCTGCCTGCACAAAATAGCAAGTTACATGTTAAAAAAGGAATAAGGTTTAGAACCACTTTGGTGTAAGTCTATAACTTGTTTTCAAAGGCATACAGTGTAGATATTTTTCTTACCTCTTGTGACCAGTTGTTCTTTTCTTTGACTCTCTTCATATAATTGATATATTCAGCCAACGGCTCCTGGTCCAAACTATGTTGATTATGAAATCCCCTTTCCTTCATTGCCTTTCGCAATTTTCTTGACCATTTAGTTCGTTCTTCTCTGAAAATTAAGATGTTAGACATAATTACCTATTAGGTAATCCTATTAGGTGAATAGGATTCCTGGCTCCTAATTGTGTAACATGTGGTGATTTAATCGTATGTAAATGGGTAATTTTCACAAAAGCAACAATATTAGGATTAATAAGCAATTAATGAGTCACTTTGTGATTGTAACAGTAGCCTACTACTAACACTACACAACCTTTGACACACACACACACATACAGAAAATTATGCTTTTGTGAAAGTTGTGATGATTACAGTCATACTAAATTTGTATTTGTTATCTTAGAAACTGCAATGAAGGATCCCAGGATCGACCATGCACTGGGGGTCTGCAAGAAACTGGTGAGCAGCTTTTCCTATAGTTGTAAAATAAAGAGGGATCTTGCAAAGGCACAGAAGCAGCAGAATCTGCCTGAACACTCCCTTAAGACAGAATGTCCAACCAGATGGGGATCGAGGCATGATTGACAGGGTGCTTGAACAGCAAAAAGCCATCGCCCAGATCCTTTCTAGTGACCGAAAGCTCAGACATCTCATCCTTTCTTGGCAGGATATTGATCTACTGGAGGCCATCAATAAGTCACTTAGCTCTTAGGTTGAATTCACAGATTCACTTTCTGGAGAGACACACTTAAGCGTGTCTTTTGTGAAACCAACCCTCTACCTCTTCAGCAACTCAATATTGGAAGTGAAGGAGGATGACGCAGACCTTGCCAAAAGCATCAAACAGAAGATAGTAGACTATCTCAATGACAAATACAGTGACACAGCAACACAAGAGCTACTTGACATGGCCTGTGCCTTGGTTCAAGTTAAAATATGTCAGTGATATATATATGATAAGTGAGTTCATGTTTTGGCAACACATTGTGAACATTAATACCACAACTGTCAGATTAAACATTTAATTCCTATTTCCTTTAAAATATGTTCCCTCCAAGGAAACCGCCCCACTTGAGGCAGCAGCGCCTGCTGATGATACTGTGCCTGCTGATGATACTGTGCCTGCTGATGATACTGTGCCTGCTGATGATACTGTGCCTGCTGATGATACTGTGCCTGCTGATGATACTGTGCCTGCTGATGATACAGAAGATACTGCTGCTCTGAAGAAGAAGAAAAAGGGCCTGGGTAGCTTCTTCAGGGTCAATACAAACAAAGCTGCAGGACATCTGCAAGAGGACCAGTCCATAGCTATGGAGCTCCAGTCGGACCCCCAGACAGAAACATTGGATCCTGAGGAAGACCCATTAAAGGGGTGGAGGGAATCCCAGACGTCCTACTCACGGCTTCCTAATCTGGCAGGAAAATATCTGTGCATCCCAGCCTCTTCAGAGAGGGTCTTTAGCACAGGTGGAAATATTGTGTCTTGCTTGCGTTCATCTCTGAAACCAGATCATGTAAACAGGCTGGTATTTCTGGCTAAAAACCTTTAAGGGAGTATATGTGCAGCCCTGCCATCATTTGCCCTGTTGGCCTGAATCATTTTTATTTTGTCGTATTTACGTATTTTATGTTAGTTCTGGGCTATGACTGACTGGAATTTGTTGATTTTAGTCCAGCAAAATGTTCAATACATTTTTAAGACCTGTCAGTATATCAGTACATTTTATAAATTTTATCAGTAGATTTTGATCTAATGTGTTTTTGTTTATTTATTATTTGTATTTATTTTATTACATGTTTTCAAAAGATTGTGAAAGTGCACTACAACAGTTGATCTTAAATGTACAATATGTAGTTTTTGGCTGCCAGGGGGCTCTCAATCAAAACAATAGCAAAAGATGTACTTGGATGACGTCGGGAAGTAGCATGGGATCATGGGTTTTGTTATCGTCGTCAATGACAACCTTCCAATCTAGCGTCTCCGGCAGAAAAAACGTTTACTGACAAAGTAATGTATTGTTTAAAATATTATAACTTTATTTACGTTGTGTTTGGAGGTTCCCTGGAACTTAAGAGCAACTAGCGCAGTCAAAGGTTATATCATAGAAATAATAATAATAATAATAATAATAAGTTGATTTAATATAGCAACTTTTACAGACAAAGTCACAAAGTGCTTCACATTAAGAAAATGACAATACAGTGAGCTTCATCAAACAATAATTAAAAGGACTAAAACAATTGGTTATAAAATCAAAAATAAAACAGTAATTTACAAACATGAGACAAAAGCCAATTCAAACAAGTGTGTCTTCAGATGTTTTTTAAAAGCATCAACAGAGACTGCAGAACGCAAAACAGTCGGAAGGGCGTTCCACAGATTTGGAGCCGCCGCTTCAAAACAGCGGTTACCTTTGGTTTTAAGACGAGTGTAAGGGACCACCAGTAATCACTAGTCAGAAGACCTAAGGGATCGGATATATGACGCCATTGACGGAAGACAAAAATGAAAAGGCCCGTGTCTTCAAACTATATTACAAATTTCTCTGGATTTGAAAGTTGGTGGAAACATTTAGGATAATGTAAGTACACAACTAAGAAATATATAGAATATAGATATAGTGATATTTGCTTTTTTAATGCAAAGTAAATATTTTGTTATTGTTTTGGAAAACTACATATTGTACCTTTAAATCTATTATTTAATACTATTTAAACACTTGAAAATGTCTGTATTATTCGTTTTAAGGGGAATTCAAAAAGTTAAACTGAAAAAGTATTCAGGGAAGTTTCACAGTTCAAGGTGTTTGCACTGTTGATTTGTTTCACTTTTTTTTTTAGTTCAACAAATGCAACATCGTTCCAAAGTCAATGAGTAATCGTGTTAAATAATCGTGATTTCAGTTTTGACTAAAATAATTGTGATTATGATTTTTTCCATAATTGAGCAGCCCTATTTCAACCTGAATTTTATACTGCTAAATATTGCTTTGATTTGACATACCGTTGGTAAGGAGGGGAGTCCTGTTCAGTTATCATGTCTGTTTCCATTTCGGGTTCAGATGCATCTGTTTCCATTGCTTGTCCTTCCGATGGTTCTGGAATTTCACTTTGTTGGACTTCCTCTACACTGAAATACAGAACAGAGGATTTTAACAGCTTATTTTTCCTTATTAATACAATGTTTCCCAGATTAGACAAATTTGAAATAATAGACTTACCGGGGGGAAACAACTGGCAAGGGCTTCTTGTTTATAATAATATGTTTGGTTTCCTCAAGCCAGGAAACTATCTTCACACGGTCTTCAGGGAGAGAAAGAAGACCCTCCAGATGCCTGTAATCTACGACCATCCCCTTCTCAATGTGTTCATATGCTGCTTTCCTTGCAGCAGCTCTCACTGACATAATGTCCACTTTGGATGCATCCTTCATGCACTTCTTGTTGAGATGCTGTGTCAGTCTCCTGAAGACCTTGTTGCAAAACTTGCAGGGTACTGGCAGCCTTGATCTGTGACACAAATATGTGGCATTATATTTACATGTAGTTTAATCCGAGTCTCAGTGAATTAAAGCTAAAAAAACAAATTCAATTTTAATCCAGATATAAAATAAACATTGGAAGACAACTTACTCGTTTTTTTCAGGAGACATTGGTTAACCTTTCCCGATTGTCTTACTTCTGAACGTGGTCTGAAAACCAGGGGAGACACGTTACCTCCAGGGCCGACGTTATAAAATAGATAACGTCGGGGTTCAAATCCCGTTTCTGGTGAGCAAATGAATGAGCTTGGCTTTTAGTCTAGGGTTTTATTTCCACACCACACACACTTGTGTACAAACATAAACCTATTCCACCAACTCTACTCCGGTTGCCTCTACACATGAGCTTGCTCTATAACCCTCTTCTTCCACTTCCTAGTTACACCCACATTCCGAAGCTCTCTTAAAGGAGCGGCAGCACAATTTCACAACACATTGCTTTTTGGGAGGCATGAATGAGTACTGGATGCAGTCAACTTTCCAAGTCCTAAGTAAAGGGAAATCTGTAATTTCAGTTTGTCTACACTTATGATTTTTTTATTTGATTAATCAAAAATGTATTCTCAGGGCTAATGCTAAAACATATCAGCAGTAAGACATAAGATATACTTCCTCACAACAACATAATATTAAGACAAATAATTTCCTTACCCAACTAAAGCCTTGATGTCTTCACATGTATTCAAGAACTAGTTATGTCTTCAGCAATACAGAGACATGAAGTCTTGTATGTGAAAAAGAAAATGTTCCTTGGTTAAATTTTCCCAAAAAATATCTCCTCTGCTTGTGTGTAGGCTACTCTCCTATCATCAAAGATTTTCTATAGTTAAGACACTGCGTTTTTTCAACGTGAACTACCGTTATGCAAGCAACATGAACTCGGATTTTTCTATTAAAAACAATAGCGCTCTGAATTCATTTGAATAATCATTGTTAATTCATTGGATTGATAGGTAGTGTGTCCATGTTGTTATGTTGGTAAATTTAGTCTATTTTTGGATAAAACAGACTAATGTTTTTTCAAATGTAATCGTTTTTTACAGCAGACACTGACAACATATTCAAACAAATTGTGTGTACAGCGTATTTATTATTAAAAGCGTGTTATTAAAAACATGTTAAATATTTTTTTGGCTATCAAATACTTGGTTACTATTCACTAGCTTTATAATGAATTAACATTGATTATTGCAATGACTTAAAACGAGCGCTATTATTTTGAAACACAAAATCAGAGTTCGTGTTGCCGGCAGAAGAACGGATCTTGCATAGCCTATGTTTCGGACCGGTTCTGCTTATAGGCATCCACTGTGAAGGTCATGACTGAACATGAAGTGTGGAGAGTCGAGCGGAGAGTCTTGTCACAACTTCAACATCTTTGCTAAATTGTCTTTTCAGTGTTCACGTGCGGAGAGGGAGTCGAATGCTGCAGGGTGCAGATGCTGTAGATGTGGATTTCACAAAAGTAAGCTATAACACCAAAAGGTATTTTAATGTTAGATAAAAGTGTTGACAGATAATGTTTTTGTTACATCAATGCTATTGATGTATTTGTTTTACAAGCAAAACCAAGTTATTGCTTGGTAGCTAATTACAGTAGTACATTATTGTTATTGTATTATATCTATTGTTGACAATAGATATGCCAAAAGTGTTAGCTAGATGTAACTTCAACATAGTACCTAGCTAAAGTTTAAGTGTGACTGGTCAGTGTCTCCTGGCCAAACGTTTGAAAACGTAGCCTAAATTAATGTTTGTTCCTCCAGAGATGAATATACAAAAGTTTTTTTCTCAGACGTGGGTAAACATAAGAGCAGAAGCGAGTGTGGTACAGTAAATAATCTTATGTATACGGAATACATATTAGGAGCAGAATCACTCATCATCTCTGGTTCTCACCTCTCCCTTGCTCATGTCTCAACCCTGCACCAGTCAGTTCTCACCCCTCCTTCTCAATACTGACTCCTCCCTTGGTCATGTATCAACCATGAACCACTCAAACATCCTCCCTTCATCTCAAACATCACCCATCCTTTGGTCAGGTATCACCCCTCCTCAAGTCAAGTATCACCCATACTTCTCACCCCTCCCCAAGTCAGGTATCACCCCTCCTCAAGTCAAGTATCACCCATACTTCTCACCCCTCCCCCAAGTCAGGTATCACCCCTCCCCAAGTCAGGTATCACCCCTCCTCAAGTCAGGTATCACCCTTGCACTAATCAATAAGTCTAACTATGGCCATTACAAATAAAAAAGGAGAAAAACACTCTATTATATGGATATTTAATGACCACAGAGAATCAGGACACCCATTTAACGTCCCATCCAAAAGACAGCACTCTGGGCAGATGTCCCGGTCCCTGCCCTGGGGCATTGGGATTGATCTTTAGACCAGAGTAGGGGTGCAACGGATCAAAAAACTCACGGATCGGATCGTTTCTCGGATCAGAGTCACGGATCAGATCTTTTTTCGGATCAGCAAAATAAAAAATAAAAAATTATTGGAATTTGGGTTAGTTGTTTTTATAATTTTCAGTGGTTAGGATGAGCAATATGAGAGACAAATGTGGTTAATATTGATCGTTGTTTAGGTACATTAAATCACGTTAAGCCTTTTCCTTGCCTTCGGAGCCAATGAAGAAAAAAACTTTTACGTGAGATACTTCTATATTCGTTGGATTTCGGTTTAGTTATTTTGACAGGCTTAAGTGTTCGTAACAAGATATGGCCATGAGAATGATGTGTTGATGATTGACCATTGTTAGGTACATTAAAACCACGTTAAGCTTTTTCACATTAAGCGTTTTAGTATGTCCTGTATGCGATGGGATGTCGTAACGTGGCTCAAACACTTTCAGCATGTGTTTAAAGTCCTCCTTTTGCACAACCGAATATGGCCTCATGTCTGCACCTATAAAAAAACAGATAGCGTTTGTGATGGCTTTAGCCCAGTCTGATTAATTGCTTAAATGCCACGGTGATAAGCGATTGTTTTGCAGCTTTCGTTTTCACTTGATGCTTGATGTGTTTCCACTGTCATATCGCTTTCTTGTGCCACAGTGCCTACACACTGTCTCAGTTTTATCCACCAACCTCTTTCCTTCATCAATATATTTAACAGGGAAACCAAAATGCTCCCAAACAGAGGATTTAAATGACGCAACTCCTCCGTTCCTCCACTCGATATGACCATGCTGTGAGCGGACTGAACATGCGCACAACTTTTTTCAGAAATCAATCCGCGGATCACGTGTGTGCCGAACCGAAGATATTGATCTGAACGGATCACGGATTAATGACAATCCGTTGCACCACTAGACCAGAGGGAAGAGTGCCCCCTACTGGCCCTCCAACACCACTTTCAGCAGCACTGGTCTCCCATCCAGGGACTAGCTTTAGAAGCATACCAGCAGGGCAATACAGGGCTTTATGTTGCTGGCGCACATGCTGCTGTGTACATACCGAATGACAGGAGACAATGACCCACAACAAGATAACTAACAAAAGGGATTATAAAGAACACTAATGACATAACTAAAACCAGCTGGGAACACTTAACCAAAACAAACTAAACACAAGAAAAAAGGACATACAAGGACACATTAGGAAGAGACCAAAAACCTGGACTGGAAGAGAGACTAAAACACAAGACAAGGGACATTGGCCCTCATTTATCAAACGTGCGTAGAAACCAGTGTAGATCTGAGCGCAGAAATCATCTCACGACGAGACTCACGTGTGATTTACAAAACATTTGTATCACTCCAATTCCAGCGTACGAATGAACGGGTGTTGATAAATCAGACAGTTAAAATCCCATCGTAATTTAAATATCACGCCCACATTTATGCACGGTTTAGAGGCCTCGCCCTTAGAATTTACAACATGGATAAGCGAAATCCGGCAAAGAAAAGGATTTTCTCTCAGAAAAAATAAAGACGCTCAGATCTCAGGTGCAGGCCAACCGCTTATTTGTTTTATTTGGAAGCTTAAAATCAGGCGTCGATTGTTAAAGGAAAATGCGGTGTTGACTGAGGTTACTGCTATAGTCATTGAAAGCGATTTACGAGAACCTGAAGTGTATTTCAAATAAATGAATTATTTTCACTAAATATTCCACGTTGTATTTTTTAAGTAGCTTTCTTACCCAATATAGTAATTATTTTCACTAAATATTCCACGTTGTATTTTTTAAGTAGCTTTCTTACCCAATATAGTAATTATTTTCACTAAATATTCCACGTTGTATTTTTTAAGTAGCTTT
>JACXGM010019069.1:6832-18724 GCA_016801145.1 Umbra pygmaea | reverse complement strand
AGAAGACGAAGAGTAGCTAGCTAGCTAGCTAAATTGTCCATGGCATAATCATATGAACTCAGCAAACCTACTCCAAAGTAGAGCAAACTGTTTTACCACTGTACAATAAGGTAAGAGTGCGACATGATCACTTAGCTACGCATTCTAAAACTAGGAATTCTAGCTACATATTAGCTACTACTAGTTTACTTAAACATATGAAGTTGTATACATGTGTTTTGCGCCTAGATGTCTTGTCCTAGCAACAAGGCATGGACAGAATAAAGGACTGCGGTGATGTTAGCGTTACATTAAAATTTGGGAACGTCAATACCTCCTCAACGAAACATGCCAGAAAGACAAAAAAGATGTTCTATTAATCTGCTCACGTTTGCAAACAAGAAGAAAGATGGTTGCTTTTCCATATCGTTATCATGATTATGTTTGAAATGCGAAAAAAATAGGCGGATCTTCGTTGTGAAGTTTAAGGGACCGTTTTAAAAGTGCAATTTTTGCTTGCTAATGAAATACTCTCAATAGCTCTGTTCCAATATGAATTTTATCAATGAATCCCACTGGTGTATGTTCAGTGACCTCTGCGTTAGGATCAACATCAATTATTTTGTTAATTTATGATTTTGGGAACTTGAATAGATAGTTATTCAATATCACTGTATAAATGGTCAATAGCTCTGACCCCATACAAACTTTTTCAAAACAATCTTCCAACATCAGGGTTTTCCCCATAAAATGTGTTAGTTAAGGCGGCCGGTGTTACGGTTCAACTGGTTTTCGGATTAATTTGTGATCTTCCAGATGCAACGTAGGCGTGGCATGAGAAACACAGGTAAACAATGAAACATCTAGGTGCCTTTTTCGATGCCTGTTATAAATAATGCAAACCTCAATAAATCGTTTAAATGTTCATGTTGTAATTCTTATTTGTGACACATCACAATCCTGTTTCATGTGTTGTAAGTAAGTGTATTTAAAAAGTCTGAGGTGTTTGTTGACATCCCAGCTCGAATGTAGAGTGAAGAACGCTGTTAGCAAATCAGAGTGCAGTGCGCCAAGATTAATTTGTGGGACAACATCTGTACCTGCTGTACCGTCGTTCATAGGCTATGCTCATATCATGTAGACCTACAAAGAGCTAATCCTAAACATTGGCATCACAACAGTTGTGGTGTAAAGAACAAAACTTTAGTTTCCACACGTCAACATGGTGCATGAATTCCAATTCAATATGTAATGCAAGCTCTAGGTCATTTTACAATAGAAAATCCATTGACCCAATACTTTGACTAAAGGAAAGACAATGAATGATGGGAAGAAAAAAATGTTTTAAAATATACAGCCCTTACAAAAATAGTCTCCCTCTGAGGGATGCCCAATACACACTGTGGTACCATTTACTGCAGGTGGTGCACTCAATCTGAAAGAGAAACACTACAAATGTTCAATAACTTTGTTACTCTGAGAGTTCACCCAGTGATTTTAAGGTAACCTAAACATGGTGGATCCCAGTCTTCCAGTCAAGCATTGGTCTGTAGCTGAAGTATGCTTCTTACCCAGTCATCAGTGTCAGCCCCTGAGCTCTCCTCCCCATAAGCCTGACACAGCTGGGATAAGTAATCTATGAAATATGACAGGCAATAATGTAGTGTAATTTTAATACAGGACTGGAGTTGAGAACCACTGTCCTACACCCTCAACATCAGTTCGTTTTTTGATTTGGCTTCTTTTAAATTGGTTTTAATGCTTAAATTATAGCAACAGTGGTCAATTGCTCTGACCCCATACAAACTTTTTGTGAAACAATCTTCTCACCTATGTTCAGGGGCAATTCCTACTGGATCAACATCAATTAGTTTTTTAATTTTTGGATGTGCCTCTTTTTAAATTAGTTTTACTGCTTAAATTATAGCAAAAAGGGTCAATAGCTCTGACCCCATATGTTAGAGTGATGCGGAAGAAGCCTTTTCTGCACACACGCCACAAACGGAGTCGCTTGAGATACGCAAACGCACTTTGGACAAGCCATCTTCATTTTGGAAGAAGGTGCTGTGGACTGATGAAACAAAGGTGGAGGTATTTGTTCATAACAAGTGTCTTTATGCATGGCGGCAAAATAACACAGTGTTCCAAGACAAACACTTGCCACCCACAGTAACATTTGGTGGAGGGCTGTGTGGCCAGTGCCTGTACTGGGAATCTTGTTAAATTTGAGGGTTGTATGGATTCCACTCAATATCAGCAGATAGTTGTAAATAATGTAGGAATCAGTCACAAAGGTGAAGTTTTGCCAGGGCTGGATATTTGAACAAGACAATGACCCAAAACAGTACACAAAATCTACTTTGGCAGGAGTAAGTATTTATTTTTTTGCTAATCAGTAAGTATTCAAGTTAACCTAAAACACCTTACATCATCCAATGATAAGTAATATATATTTTACTATATCTGTGCAGTTTATAAAGGGGAACATCAAACAAAGGTGTATTAAGAACAACAGTGCAAACTGACAATGTAAAAAGGTGAAAATCAAGCAAACATGCATTAAAAAAAATCTATTACAAAAATAAACACTGAACTAGCGCTCAAATCAGGGTAGCAGTCGGTACACTGGCTGCTAGCGCAACACCTGATCTTTTTGTTGCTTCATAATGCATCCATGATTTCTTCAGTCCAGGTTAAAATCTCTGGCAATTGATTTAAGACAAAGAATAAGGGCAGTGTCTCTGCTAGCAAACTGGGTTGATGTGAAGAATGCTGGCGCACCACCTGATCTTCTTTTTGGTGCTTCGAAATAGGGCTGAACGATTTTGGAAAATAATCTAATTGCGATTTTCTTCACCAATATTGCGATTCAATATGCAATTATTTTTTCAACTCTTTGACTTCTGTATTATTCAACAAAGACAAGCAATAAATCATTGTATAGTATGAACAACACAACATTAGATTTAACAAACTGTTCTTTCCTGGAGGCCAGGCCTGTATGTGATGATGAAATTAGGTGATGCATGAATTATATATACAAATATAAAAAAAAATATTGGTGGCTTCACCACACTTAGTAGTATTTTGATTATTATTCAGTGTAATAAACATGTAAACATGTTGATTGCTCTTTTCAAACACTTTGACATTCACTAGACAGTTAAATAAGTAAAAATATAGTGTGTATATATATATTTAATGTGATGTCTGAACATTCATATCAAAATATTAATTGTAATTATCTCTAGTCAGTAACAGCAACACACAACGCAGACCCTGAACACACAGGAAGCTATTTCTCACCATTAGCAACTCCCGCTCCGATCCAAATCCGGTCAGTGTACTTCAAATCGCATCGAATCTCATATCTTCTTTTTTTGAAAACCAAAATAGTCCCACACAAGTGACATACTGTTTCTATTTAGGACTAAAGTTTCTATCGAGCCTGAGGCCATTGTACAACAGGTCAAAGGTACAGCATAGCGTTAGCATGCCAAGTTGATGCTCTCTGCAGAGTGCAATCTGCTTTGCTCTTGCGGGTCACATGACCAAATCGCAGCCTTTGCGAGTAGGAAAACGTGTTTTAACATATCGCAATATTATTGCAAATGCGATTTATCTTTCAGCCCTACTTCAAAATGCATCCATGATTTCTTCAGTCCAGGTTGCAATCTCTTTGAATTGATTTAAGACAAAAAATAAGGGCAGTGTCTCTGCTAGCAAACTGGGTTGATGTGAAGAATGCTGGCTTCTGCTCCCAACCTGAACGTAGTGCTGTGCTCAATGTACCTGCCCAAGCAAAAAAGTATCTTTAATTGTATTTGAAATGTATTTTATTTATACTAAATATACATCTTATAATATTTTTACATGTGTACTTCAAATTAGGGATGCTAATTTCAGGTAATTTTCCTGACCGACAACCGGAACTCGTTAACCGATTATTAACCGTTAACTGATAAGATTATAAGATTTAATTGGCTTTAAATAAAAAATTTAATTGACGAGTGTCTGTAACCCGTTAAATATACAAAAAATGTTTTAATGTCTAAACAGCATACAGAACAGATCAACAACAGCTGCCGGGTGCACCAGCTTTGCGTATAAGTTCACTCGGGTGCAAAGTCCACACTAAACGATACGATGAAACTAGTTAGTTTCATACCAAAGCTGTATCGATGTTTGGTTTCACAAAACTACACTGGCGTAAAGTCCACACCAACCAAAATATTGTTGCAGAAAATTTGTCGTAGACGTTTTCACTTTCTGTTTTCAAAGGAAAGTAGCCTTGATGCAGTGTTTACCGAGTGGTCAAATTATAGAATGAAAACAGTCGGTGACAATCTGGAACAAGGTTGTTGCTTACAGGAGGCCTACTGCAAATAAGGGCTATATTTCATTAACACAAAACAAAATGTTGATAACGCTTGCTATGCGTTATGTTACTAACTATACAATATCTGACGAGCGCACCCATTTCATTGAAATTACCATTACGGTCCTCTTCGAAAATAAAGTGTGTGTTGTCAATCACTGTGTGTGTTGTTTTTAAGGTAACATTATTTTGTTGGCTATATTGCATCAGGAGCATGATGAATTATAGCCGATAAAATAATATATGCTTCCCAATACGATAGCGTTACACGTTTCTGTACATGAAAAAATGAAAGCGCAAGTTAAAATCACAGTCATCATAAATGTTCAAGGGTTGTCATTTTAAATGAAGAACGCGTTGCAGACGCAAAACAGGCAGCCGATATATTTCGCTTCTCATTACCTATATCTCCCCACCTTTCAAAACGAAGCACCAGGCTCTGGTTGCGTGTGTCAACGCGTCAGGTGATAATATAGGCTATATATACCTCAAAAATAAAAATTAACTTCTTAACCGTTTAACTGATAGTATTGATCGGTCAAATATTTTACTTTCGGTTAACGGTTAAACGGTCAATATGAGAATCCCTACTTCAAATATACTTAAATATATTGAATTTATACTTATTGTTAAACATAAGTGTACTATAAGTATAATTTAAATATACATTTTTTTACTTGGTTGCCCCTTCTCTTGCAGCTACATCTGTCAGTCAGACACAGGCTGTGCTCACTGGTGCTGGTACTCTGTAATGCTCTAGGTGAGGATGTCCTAGGGAGGCTCTGCTGACTGTAGCTGGTGTTGTTTTGGAGGCTGATCCCAGGGCTCAAACAGATGAGGGTGTCCCACTAGGCTGGGTATAGCTGTCGTCATCAACAGTAAACTAAACAAGAGAAAAAAGGATTTTAATAACAAGTGCACTGGTTGTTGTTAAGTATACTGGATCTTAAAGACTGTGGGAGAAGTGCAATGTTATGCTGCCTTTTTTGCACTGGTGTACTGGGTCTTCAGTGTCTTCCACCTGGCCTGAAGCTCCCCACTAAATGATCAGTTACAGCATGGAGTTGGAAAAGTGATTTTAGAAGGAAAGAAAATGAAAAGTAGCTAGTTACTCAGCATCCACGGCAGACAGAACATTGTAAACAAAGCGAGCTATAAATGGACATCTTATAGTGTGTGTAGTAACTTCCCTAAATATAGATCACATTTGAAAAAAAGAGTATCATTTGAGGAGTATCACACACTGTCATTTTGACTTCCTTATCATTTCCATTGTTTGACAGCCACACACAAGTTTTTTTATGCTAATTACAGACTAACTGGCCAATCATCATGTTCATATTTTAAATTAGTAGTAATAAAAGTCACGTAACGTCTCCTTTCTGTATTGTTACTCAGCCTTCTATTCCCTCCCCAAGTTAGATTTAACTGGCTAATGTACACTATATATATATATATATATATATATGTGTGTATGTGTGTATGTGTGTATGTGTGTATGTGTGTATGTGTGTATGTGTGTATGTGTGTATGTGTGTATGTGTGTATGTGTGTGTGTGTGTGTGTGTGTGTGTGTGTGTGTGTGTGTATGTGTATGTGTGTGTGTGTATGTGTATGTGTATGTGTATGTGTATGTGTATGTGTATATATATATATGTATGTGTATATGTGTATATATATATATGTATGTGTATGTGTGTGTGTATATATATATATATATATGTGTATGTGTATGTGTATGTGTGTATATATATGTATGTGTATATGTGTGTATATATATGTATGTGTATATGTGTGTATATATATGCATGTGTATATGTGTGTGTATATATATATATATATATATATGTGTATATATATATATATGTATATGTATATATATATTAGTGTTGTCACGATACCAAGATTATTGTTTCGATACCGATACCAAGTAAAGAATTGCGATTTCGATACTTTTTTGATACTTTTCCTGAAAAGGGAGAAACACTGTCAAATATCATTGCTGTGCTTTATTTTAAAACCGGGACAACATTCTAATCATATAATAACCTAATATAAATAAGTCACTGACAAATGCACATGCTCTTAGGGATGGGCCGATAGTGATACCAGTACTTGGTATCCACATTTTAAGACATTTTAATGGAAATGTAGAGCTATTCCAGCCCTATGCATATATTTCATATTGATGATAATGACAGTCTACTTCCTCATTCAGAGACCATGGTTATAAAGCTGTACACCTGTATATATTGCTATTTTAAAAAAGGAAGAAAAGCGATAAATGTGATAATGCTTCCCTGCAATATGAGGTTGCACACAAAATCACAACCTGAAATGCATAATCATTCCAAAGACGGAGCCACACATTAGCTATTGAAAATAACTATTTTCCTCAGCATTTGTCCATTAGAGTTAAAATGTCGAAATACAAAATCGTTTTTCTCATTGCTATTTTCATGTAGCCTAATATTTGTAAAATTATAGGTAAAAAATATTAGAATCCTCAAGGAAATGTGCACATTTAAGTACAGGAACGAACAAAGGATGCAAGTTATTAAGCTATTCGGTGCATACTGTTAACTGTAGAAAACGGCATGTGGAACGCCCCCCGGACCTAGCCTGTGAAAGCCACCTTCAGGAAGGAAAGACAAATATCAGTAGTTTGCAACACTTGTGGTTATATGATTAATATTATAATATATGATTAGGTCATTCCCTGTTTTGGAGAAAGTCACTTCAAACAGACATTCTCATCTTACACACAACGTCTGCAATGCTTAGCGCAAATTCGAAGACAAGCTTATTGCGTTCGCGTTTCAAGTTAGCTATGAAGGAGACGTAAACCATTGACATCTGTAATAAATACTATTACACATTCTTGAACTGCAATGTAAATTATGTTCTTCTGGATATGTAGGAATATTTACTTTTCTATATTTGAATTGGCTGAGAAATAGCAGATTTTAGATTTTAGGCAGGCTATTGATTAGCCATGAGGATAATGCCCATAGTAAGCCTACTATTTCTCTAGATAGCCTCGTCAAACTACGGTGGTGCAAAATAGTGACTTGTCACAAAATAAACCATAGCCTCCTCATTTGATTTAAGTGCATGAACGTGATCATGTTATCTTTCACATTCTAACCTGTTGGTCTTTAAACTCCTTGTACAAATCGGGGGGCTTGTCGGCCAAGTGTTTCGGCAGGTTCGAGGTGTTGTCACTTTGTTTGCATTTGTTTGTAGCACTGACGACAAACAGGTCTCGACTTATAGGTAGCTTATGCCCTCATTGTCAGCAAGGTTAAGCAAAGTACTTCCATACTTCACTCCAAGCGTCATCTTTTTCTACTAGTCGTGGACTAGCGACCACAGTAGCAATTGTACACTTGTGCTCGCACATGCAGCCATCTCACTGTAGTGTTTGTTTGTCACATGACAGCTGCAGGTTCTTTGCTGTGTGCGTGAGGAGAAAAAACACAGACGTCCATAGGGAGGCACTGGAAGCGTGCGTTGCGCACACACCAACATGAAATACGTCTCTAACAAATCTGGAACTTGGTCATTCTTAAAAGTATCGATACTAATACATTTAGGAATCGTGACGTTTTAAATCTCAGAGAATCGCGATACTTTTGAAGTATCGGTGCACCGTGCAACACTATTACTGAGTATTAACTACTGTACCGTAGCTAGCTACTGAAGTCAAATTGTTTCTGAACATGCATTTTTTATAAAAAGCCTGCACTGTTTACTATACTCCAGCTCTGGCATAAAAATGTTTTTCAAAAATTGAGAATGTCAACACCTGCGTTTCACCATTTCCATGACATCTACTTTATCTAGCTATGTAACCAACGTTAGCTCTCTGGGACTGGTAGCACGCTATTATAATGAATAGAAACCTAGGAATAACAGAGCACCGCAGTTTTGGGGCGAAACCATTAACCTTCGAAAGGTTGTTGAGATAAATAAGTTTCGTTTGTTGTGTGTTGTCGGGGTGTATGACCTGTCCAAATATTGACAAATGTACTACATGTAAGTCACATTGGATAAAAGTGTCTGCCAAATGCCCTAAATGTTAATATCAAATGTAAAAGAAAGCAGCTTGTTTTTTTGTTTTTTGATAATACTATATTTAATTTAAACTAAACTTTATGACAGCCACATCCATCCCGCTTGAGCACCTCCAATCAATACTGTTTCTCTCCATCTAGCTGCTGCACTAGTTTAGCGTTCACAGTAGGGTTGGGTATCGTTTGGATTTTATCGATTTCAATGCCGAACCGGTACTTTTAAAACGATTCTGATTCCTAAACGATTCCTAAACCGATTCTTGAAAAACTGAATAAATAACATTAAAGAAAGGCTCTTAGAGTTTTTTATAGAAAATTATTTAAATTTAACAATATATTAATGTTTTAAATTACTTAAATATATAATAATTAAACCTAAGTCACCTAACACACAACTACAATAATTTAATAAGTAAAATAAATATTAACAAGTAACAACAAAATAAATGTTGAGTTGGTATGCTAACTAAACCAGCTTCAAACTTTAGCAGTTCTTTAGCAGTTCTGGCAAGTGTCACACCCACACCATCTTCGAGGACCTTCCCGTTCTCTCAGTCACCGGAATACTAGGATTTCATTAGTGTCAAGTCCAGGTTATATTGTTCAGCAGTAGTACCTTATATGTTATTAGTTAGAGGAGGGTAAGTGGACCTCTAACCTTCTCTATGTTTCATTATAGACACCAGTGTTCCGTTACGCAGCTGTTGCCTATTGTAATTAAGAGAGAATATAACCAGATCATTTGTGGTCTGTATTTTGTTGGTTAATCCGCTGGTGTACCTTGTCTTGTTCTCGATCTGGACATGTGTATGTTATATTGAGTATCTGATTAAAACCGCCATACCTGCGATTGCTTCCATTCGTTATTCATTGGGACTGAGCGTGACAGCAAGTCTGTACGAAGTGCTCTCCTGACTTATTCTTTAGCACTACCGTATCTCAGATGCTCTCCCAAATGACGTTCTCAGGAAACTATTTTGAAAACATGATTTAAATTGTATGCCAACATATTAATGGTGTTTTTACGTTGAGCTGCCCGTTTTGTTATTAGGCTATATTCGTCCTTCTATTACGTTGCACCTGCATGTTTCATTTCGACGGTTCATGCAAGAACATTCCACACATTCCATAGCATTCTAAATTATATATTAACGTTCACGGTTAAGGTTAGCTATGTTGTTACTGAGGTTAAAGGTTAGGATTAAGGTTAACGTTACAAAAAAAATATAATGTGCAACACGCTTTCATCACGCTGGAATGGAGAAAAACACACAAAGCATCCATCTGGATTTGAACTCGCAAACTCCGGGATGAACGTTTGGAAAGTTTGGGATTTTAAAAGTAGCCTACATTTATGGTATCTAGCTAACGGTAGACTAGAGAGAAAGTGTGATATTTTTACGTCCGTTTCGCAGCATCAGAGGGAAAATACTTCAGTCGACACATTAAGTGGAATCGAAATTAGGAACCGAAATTAGCGTTCTGATACGGTCCGATTCCTCCCGGTTGCGTAGGAACCGGTTTCATAGTGGAACCGGGTTTCGGTACCCAACCCTAGTTCACAGTCCCGCTCCCAGTAACAGATGAGCGCTGAAGCAATGCTAACATACAATTACAATGTTCTGTTCTTTTCTCATGCTCACGCACACAATATTACCCCGATACTGGCCTCTCTTCATTGGTTACCTGTCAAATACTGAATTGATTTTAAAGTGCTTCTATTGGCTTTTAAGGCATTACATGGTCTGGCTTCATTATATATCACAGATCTTCTCGCTTTGTTTCATCCCCCCAGGACCCTCAGATCGTCAAACAAAACCCTTTTAGCTATCCCACAGTCTTGGATGAAAACTAGGGGTGATCGTGCTTTTTCAGTTTTGGCCCGGAGACTGTGGAATACGCTACAGATTAGCGTCAGGTCCTCTCCTACCACAGAGACATTTAAATGTCATCTTAAAACCTATTTTTATTGTCTGGCATTTGAGTCAGCATAAGGAGATTTGTATCTTACTGTGTAATTTGTCCTATCTGATTTTGTTGTTTTATGTGTGTACTCTTACCTGTGTACAGCACTTTGTTCATCAACAGCTGTTTTTAAATGTGCTTTATAAATAAAATGACTTGACTTGACACGTTCGGGGTGTTTCCAGTCAGAAAAAACACGAACAAATATATTTTTCTTGGTACAAAAAACCTACAGGCAAAGCAAAACATTTTACCTGTAGATGGTGAACAGGCGATCTAGTTTCTGGAAACGTTTTCCCTATTTGGCAGTTGCCAACACAGCTGATCATTAGTAAGGGAGCGCACCTTACCACCCAAACCCCCATCACGAGTTGAGGCTAGATATTTGCTCTTTCTATTATGAAAAGCAGCAGGTCCACGACCGATAAAAACAACACGTGCATCCACGTCGATTGCCCCCCACAATGTCGGGTCAGACACCTGATTAAACCACTGCTCACTGCTGCTACCGGTACAGCTAGCAGGTTTTGCTGCGCTGCTAACACTAGCCTCCTCGGGTCCCTGGTTAGCTTGCACGTCATGATCTACCACACATTCCTCACCCCGATTCTCCTACTGGGGCTGGCTACTTCTGAAGAATGTTTTGATAGATGGAACCTTTCTTAATAAAGACACCTCCCTCTGCTTTTCTCTTTTTCATTTGCGTTTAATACAACTGCTTCTCTCACTCATTTTCTTGTCTTACAACGACAGATCCTACAGTCCGCTTGACCGCTTGATTCAACGCGGTGTTATTTGAAGGCTGCGCAGGGGCGGGTTGTTACGTCAGTGCTTTCCCCACCTGCGCTTGACCAATTATATAATTCTATTTAAATGAATACAAATCAGCATGCCATTCTCTGGTTATACATGGTGTCATTATCTAAAATGTAAGTATTTTTTTTTCCTTTGCTTGGGCCCCAAGTGCGCATGGGCCCTTGGGCCCGTTCCCATAATGCCCTTTGGGTAATCCGGGCATGACTTTGATCATATGGATAGTTAGGGCTGGGCATCGTTCAAAATCTTTTGATCCGGTGCCAAATTCGATACCTCAGTTTCGATACCGGTTCCTTAACGATACTTTTTTCGATACCATATTTTTTAAAATCCATTTCAACATCAACAGAATACAGTAAACCCAAAACCTTTAATTTACACCTTAATTGTTTACCAGTAAAGGACAAAACATAACAATATAATGTTTCATTCTTTTTACTGACAATAACAGTAAAAGAGGTTATCCAGGCTAAAAGATTCTGTATTGGTACAGAACTCCCTTTATATTGATAGCTTGCTCACCTCCACCATGAGGCCACCATAGGTGGTTATAAAAACAGTCCACTTCTAAACAGTTCTACTAACTACTCTCCCCCAACACCGGTTTTGCTATTTGCATTCGCATTGGTCAAGTGGGCATAGGAACTGGTAGGAGGGATAAGGGAGTGACGAAAGCAA
>JACXGM010019068.1:0-18617 GCA_016801145.1 Umbra pygmaea | reverse complement strand
TTACTAAAACAAGTCTTCTTCCCCATCCCCTTACTAAAACAAGTCTTCTTCCCCATCCCCTTACTAAAACAAGTCTTCTTCCCCATCCCCTTACTAAAACAAGTCTTCTTCCCCATCCCCTTACTAAAACAAGTCTTCTTCCCCATCCCCTTACTAAAACAAGTCTTCTTCCCCATCCCCTTACTAAAACAAGTCTTCTCTGATAATGTTTGTTGGGGTGGGGTTTCCTGGATCCTTTCCTGCCATTATTTAACCAGGCAAATTGACTAAGAATAAGATATTCTAATTTGCAGCAATGACCTGAGGGAATGTAATCTCTGAAACACAAAAGGAAATCTCACATAATTTGGTCAGTTGACTTTACTTCTGTGTCCATGTGCTAGAGGAATTGCTATATCCCAGTGATTCTCAAAAAATGGTTTTTTCAAATATTGTTTTTCAACATTGTACCCCCTTTGAATTGCCTTTTTAAGCCAAGTACCCCCTGACCAGCACAATTTTTTTTGGAAGAAATAAAGTGCCGGCAGTGATAGATTCACTTAACAACAACCTTTTTAAAACAAAAACATTTAAATGCTACATTTCAAATGTTTAGAATCCATCACTTAATTCATTCATTATAATAGTATAATTATTTTAGGAATTATGTATGACATATTTTTAAATTAGAATTTTTGCCCTGATCAAAGCATATGGGAAATTCAAAACCTAAGCTGAACCCATTCAGATAGTTCTTGTTAGTTGTGTTCCATCTCCATGTTCAAGCACTGCCTTTGCCCATTTTTGATTCGACCAATCAAATAGTGACCAACAGAAAAAAAAACACAAACAGCACATATCAATTTCACATATTTGAGCCAGTGCTGGCAGAGTCTATTTAATACAGACTCCATTATAATACAGACTCTTCCCACAGGACATTGTGGGGAATATAAAGGGTGTGAGAAGGAGCAATTAGGGTTAACTGTCTTGCTCACAGACAGAACGACAGAGGTTTCAACTTAGTGGTTGTGGATTTTAACCTTGCCACCCCTTTCTACAAAACCTTCATGTTCCTCCCTTGTGGACGCTCCTCTTTATCTCACCCCAGAGGTTTTTAATGAAACTTAAGTCAGGGGCCTAGAATGCTAGCAAAAGCTTGCTACTGTTTATGTGTAGATTTTAAGAAATGCGTTGTTTCCTTCTCCTGCTGGACTGTAGAGGGATATCAACTTCAGTCTAAAATCTCCTGGTACTTGATAGATTCCATGAAAACATGGAATTCTTGTCCATCTAAAGAAGAAAACATTGAACACCGCTCCCATCCATACATCTGGCTAATTTTCAATCTCTGGTTTTCGAGCATAAAAAAATCCATATTACATTACTATGTCTGTATGTTTGCTTTAAAATTAGCAAAGTAGTTGAAATGCTGTCAGTTACATTTTGCTGCAGGTCGAGATGGAATACCAGGCCACAGTGTCCCACTAGGAGAATAAGAACACCTGTGTGAGATGACTGGTCATTGACTACAGCCCAGCATTCCACACCATAACCCCTCCATGGTTGTGCAGATGGGGTTGCTGGGCACGAACACATCTCTATGCACTGGACTAACAAAAAGGTGCCCCATGGGGAACAAATGGGCACCAACAACAACACACTGACCCGGAACACAGGGGCCCGACAGGGGTGTGTACTAAGCCCACTCCTGTACACACACGACTGTGTGGCGACATGCAGCTTCAACTCAATCATTAAGTTTGCTGACAACACATTTGGCATCAAAACAAGGAGCTGTTACAAAATGCGGGGAACACATCTTATCAACAGGGCCAAGGTGGAGAGGTTTGAGAACTGGACTTCCTCTGGGTCCACACACAGACAAAACCTATTGGGAAGAAAGCATGGCTTGCCCCTCCCCACTTATGATGCTGAAACACTGGCATGAGCTCCAAGATCCTCGATAGGTTTTACTGTACCATGCATCACAGCCTGGTTCATAAACACCAACGAGTGGGAATGCAGAGCAGTACATCATAGGGACCAAACATAAACCCATCCAGGAGGCCTACTTCTCACGGTGCCAGAGAAAGGCCCATGCTATCATCAGAGACCACATTCTCACAAACGACAAACTGTTCTAATGGTTTATAGGAGTCTTAGGTATTGAAAAGTGTTATTAGTGGGGCGCAGATGGCTCAGTGGGTAGGGAGTCAGACTTGTAGTCAGAAGGTTGCCAGTTCGATTCCCGACTGGGCCAACTGTCGTTGTGTCCTTGGGCAAGACACTTTACCCTAATTGCTCCCAGGTCGTTGCTGTAAATAAGAAATTGTTCTTAGTCAACTTACCTGGTTAAATAAAGGTTAAATAAAAAAAAATTAAAATACATACATACATACATACATACATACATACATACATACATACATACATACATACATACATACATACATACATACATATACATACATACATACATACATACATAATCGTAATTATCAATCAAAAGTAAACTTAATGTCAGGTCCACCCTCTGTTTTGAATCGACCATCAAATAATTCTGTGGAGTACACTTTTCAATAACTAAAAGTCCTATAAGCATTCTAATGCCACATGGTACGGTTATCATTAAAATCCATAATCAGCCAAACAACAAACTGTTATAATGGCACATAGTAAGAGGTACCTTTCAATATAATTTCTATATGTCTTACTTTCTTATTCTATTAGAAGGGTTTGCATCACTGGGGAAGGAATTTGTAACCAAATATGTCACAGTAATTGGATATCGTTGTAACTGGCACAGGCGACAATTAAAAAGGATTTTGATTCATAACAGATTTCAATCAATCAATCAAATTTATTTATAAAGCCCTTTTCACAACAGCAGTTGTCACAAAGTGCTTTGACAGACACCCGGCCCGAGACCCTCAAGGGCAAGCATCACAAGTGATGCACAGTGGCTAGGAAAAAACAACAATGCAGATATGATGGGTGGGCTGTGACCATAGTCTTTGTGTAGCATCAATACAGTTCGGTGGTCTTTGGAATGGAGAACGTAAAGTCCCCTAGAGATGTAAAGCTGGTGTCACCAGGTGGGAACGTGACCACCAACAGCAGTGTTGTGGGCACCAGCACAGCAGCGGGTCGGGTACATGACAGGGACATAGATTTGTATCTGATATAGAACCATCTTTGAATGTGGTCTAAAATGTGATTCGACTTAGGAGGAGGAGTAGTCACTTCAAATTCTGCGATCAAAGCTTATTTGTAGTTTTGGTTATTTCAAGCAATGTCTGCAATAAATAACCAGCAATGATTTGTTGGATACTTTTTTACCTATTAATGGTAAAATCCACTTCTGTCCTCTTCCAGGTTGGGTCTTAACAAGATTTTTATTCAGCAACATATCTTAATAATTATCCCTACATTGAAGATTAGTCTATTCCCGCGTGTAGCTTTTTGTTTGTCATGGAACAACAAATATTTGAACACTTAATACTTTTTAATTATTTTGACGCAACAAAATTGGCGATTAGACTTTCTATAGGAAATTAAATTCAGGAATACAAAAAATGTGATACAACAGGAAAGATTTAAGGATCACTTGTATTATAATATCATACATTGCCATCATCCAATTCAAACATTATGGATTTCTCATCCACACATTTTACTTGGATATGCACCTAGTTTTTTAGATGCACAACATAGAAATTGAAAGTTTATAGTGATAATAAATTCAACGTAAATTCAACTGAGCACCTATATTTGTTTGTGTGCTACTTCATTCAACTTAGGCACACACAGGTGTATGTTGTAGCTAGAAAAGGTCTGCATAAAGACCTGGTGTTACTCACTGCTCTGTAGTCAATGAACATTTCCTTAAAGGCCATGAAGTCTGTAAAAGTGAGCAACATGTCGAAGATGTCTCCTGACACCTCATCTTTGTGCTGCCTAAAACAGATAGAGAACACTTATCTTTGTCAAATAAGAACGAACGCACTCTGCAGTGTGGGGTTTGTGGTTTGCAAGGGGCACCTGGTGGAATAAGAGACTACGGCACTTACTTGAGAACATGTGTAAATGTGTCCATGTTAAAACCGGGAATCCTCTCAATCAGCTGTTTTTCAAGGTGTTTCTCAAGCAACTCAATCTGTGGAGGTAGATGGTCACATCAGAACTATGACGTATGTTTAAGAGTTCAGACTAGGTTTTAAAAAGCAATACATGAAAGATGTAAAAAAGAAGGCAGATTAACAGAGTAGTGCTTTACATATTCGTTGAATATGGATGTGTAGGTGAGTTTGTTCTCCTCCGAATTATCAAATTCTAGGTAGTGTTTTTCCATGAACCTCTGTTGAAGATTCTGGAAGTCATCCTCTGGGAAGTAAATAGAGTATATTACAACCAACTTCCAACCAAAACATCCACTGAGCCAATGAAGCATCATAACACATCTAGACTGGAGATCACACAAAGTGGCCTAACGGTTACCCATGATGATGTCTTCAATGCTTCCGATGACAGCATCAAAGGCTGCTTCTGAATCTGATGACCTGGGAAGAATCAAACCAGCAACCTTCAACAATGAACCATCAGCATACGACCATTGTTAAGATAACAGAACTCTCTCACTAATGTCTTACAAATATCGACACCCAGGCAAACGTACTTTGAAACCGCAAAATTCTCCTCTTCCAGCTCCACCATGTCAACGATGTTGTCGCCTGCAAACAGCGGATCTTTCAAAAAGATATGAGTGTACCATTCATTAACGTTACTCGGGGTGGAATCATACTATAAAAACAGACGCTAACGTAGCTAGGTACTGACACTGATAGTAGTTTTCCTGGTTTTCTATCAATCATAAACCTAGCTTAATGCTTGCACCACATGAAAGGCTAGCGGTAGCACAAAAACAATATAAGAAAAACACATTATAAAAAAATATTACAATATTCATGGGATTAAGTACTTACTGTTCTCGTTAACGTCCATATTAAATATATATAGCTAGCTCAGTAGCTTTAAAGCGAACGTGCCAGTCTGATATTCCGTAACCGCTACCTAGGCAACAGAAAAAGCTACTACCGTTAGTTAATTGAGCACGATGAGAAAATATATTCCAGCTGATTAGTTCCGGACGTACTAAGAGCGATAACAGTGACCTGTAATGCAAAATGGGCTCAGAACAAAGGTTTACATTGTTTATACTTTTGATCTTTCATATAAAATATTCTTCAAAAGTAAGTAAAATTATTGAAAAAAGTGAAAGCAATATAAAAAAATATATATTTTTAAACATGGTCACCACAATATTTGGTACCCCTAATAATTATTATGACTGAAAATCTAACAGAAGTATATTCCCATTAATATTTTATGTTATTAAGTTCACATGAGTAATGACACAAGTGGTTATCTTGACAAACAGGCAACATTCCCAAAGTTAACCTCTATCGGAAAGACCTGAGAATACAGTAATGGTGTGACAAAAAGGCCACAAAACTCCAGAAATGGCTATAACAAAACAACTCAATGATTGAAAATTATGGTTTCCACCATAAGGGCAATCATTAAGAAGTTTAAAGCAACTGGAGATGTTAACTCAAGCGCCTATACATTGCCAAACGTCACTGGAACATTAAATGTAACCAGGTTCTATGGTCAGATGAGACTAAAATAGAGCATTATGTAAACAAACACCAGAGGTGGAGTTGGCATAGACAGAAAGATAGCCATGCAGGAACATATGTCATCTTCATCCTAAAGAATAGTGGTGGATCTATTATGTTGTGGGGCTGTTTTTTTCCAAAAGATCTGAACAACTTGTTAGGATACATGGTATCATGGACTTGCATCAAATAACAGCAGATATTAAATCAAAACCTGATTGCCTCTACCAGGAAGCTTCAAGTGGGCTGTGGTTGGATCTTAGCAGGACAATGATCTAAAGCACAACTCAAAATCAACATGATGTAGTGAAAGGCGTTCCAAAGGGATTGATTGTAGGTCCAGTTCTTTTCACCATTTATATTAATAATATTGGTGCAGCTATATATAATTGCAAGCTAAACCTCTATGCAGATGATACTATTGTGTATGTTATTGCCCTACATCTGACCAGGCTCTTTCTGAGTTTTTTTATTTTTATTTGACCTTTATTTAACTAGATGGCACATTGGGAACAATTTCTCATTTGAAACAGTGACCTGGCCAAGATAAAAGCAAAAAGGTGCAAAGTGACATTAAGTTACACAAGAAAAAGAAAAATACAAAAAGAAAACAGACATACAGGGTGCGTGACCCGGGAGATGTACCTGCTTGAACGCAGGTTGCGGGTGGTGAGGCAATGTTGAGAAGAGAGTTTAGGTACAGAGTTTTTTTGTAGAAGTGTCTTGTGTATGAGGTTGGTCAGGTGTTGAGTGTGTAGCGAGGGCCAGCCCACTAGTGCATATACACTGTGTGCACAACTGTTAGGCAAGTATTCTTGAGGATTCATTTTATTATTGAACAACTACAGTGCTCTTGGTCAGTCCAAAATATAAATAAACTTCAAACCTTAATATAGGAAAGTAAAAGTGAGGTTTTGGCTTTCTTTGGAGAATATCTGTGTGCACAATTGTTGGGCAACAACTAGTGTACAGAATAATTATGCAACTAAAAGAAAAACTAAAAGTTTCCCATCTCACTTGTTGATTTTCATCTGTTAAAGTGAGAATAATAAAGAAACAACTCAACATTTACAAATAAACATTTCTGACAAATCAGTGACCAATATAGCCATCCTTCTTTTCAATAAGTCATAAGCCTTCCGTTCATGGAGTCTGTCAGTTTCTTGATCTGTTGACGATCAACTTTTTGTGCAGCAGCACCCACAGCCTCCCAGACACTGTTCAAAGAGGTGTACTGTTTTCCTTTACCATAAATCAACCGTTTAAGAAAGGACCACAAGTGTTCATTAGGGTTTAGGTCAGGTGAGAAAGGGGGCCATATTATCTTTTCAACTTCAAGCCCATTACAGGCTAGCCATGCAGTGGAGTACTTTGATGCATGCGATGGAGCATTGTCCTGAATAAAAGTCATGGTCTTCTTGAACGAAGAAACTCTTCTAAACACTGGCAGTAGGTTTGGGAGTTGAGTTTGAGTCCATCTTCAACCCAAAAAGATCCAACTCTCTGATCTTTAATAATACCACCCCATACCAGTGCCCCACCTCCACTATGCTGGCATCTAAGTCAAAGAAGAGCTCTGTGCCCGTTACTGATCCAGCCATCTCTTTGTGTAAAAGAGCTTTATGTATTCAGATGTGTACACATCTGAATACATAAAGCTCTTTTGCACAAGTCACCACCTTTTATTGATTCACTTTTAATTCTCAGATGGACAGGCTACCAGACCTGAGCTCAGGGACGGCTATCACTGGAGAAACCTCAGATATCCAATGAATTGGCTAAAACGGTTTTACTTTCTTTACCCCTCACATATGGAATGAGTTACCATGTACCATACTTTTAAAATGGAGGAACTGACTTCCTTAGGGCATTTTACATTTACTGAGAGATCATTTCATTACAGACCGTGTGTGTTTTAGGTAATTGCGTTGCTTTCTGCTCTTTTTTTAACTTCCTTGCTGTACATTGTAATTTTATGTGACCTACCCAGGTCGTAGCTACAAATCAGAATGTGTTCTCAGACGACTTACCTGGGTAAATAAATAAAACAAAAATGGTTCACGGACGACAGATTCAAGGTTTTGGCATGGCCATCAATCCCCTGACATAAACCCTATAGAAAACCTGTAGGACTTATGAAGAGTTTTGCTCATATTTAACAAGGGTGCTAAAATAAGTGGAAGGAACTGTATGTCAGTGGTATATTAGCAAGCGATATTAGCTCATAATCATCAGCTAGCAAAATCAGGTTTATAGTTCTGTGGATATTCAATGAATCGTACCATGATAAGCATGGGGGAGGGGTTATTGAAACAGCAGTAATCTGGCTGCCGATGTGTTTAGTGGTGTTGAGAAGAGTAAATCTTGTAATAAAAAATAAATAAAATATTGACAAGCAACTATATAACACATTTACATTTATTTTTACAAATATCACAATCCAGAAAACAATGATTATTCAGTAAATCACATCTTTGGGACCCCTTGGGCTTCTCCATTAAAGACTTTTAGATACAACTTAATTTATTCCAGGACTATTTTTCTGGACTGGAGACAATTTGTCCTCCATATAGGCTGTAATCCTTCCTACACATAAAGATGTGTGAAGTATTCTGACAACATCTTGGGATTGTTTGGGATGATTTTCCACAACCACTTTATGCCATCCTGGCAATTAAGCTATCCCAATTTGCTGCGATTTCAATAACTTAAATTCAATTAACTCAATCTCATTGAGTTCTAATTGCACACAAATATAATACTTTTTCTATCACAACTCATTAGTTAACTTTGCAATCTCATATATAACAGAAAGCGATTCCACTAACCCAGAAGTGTTTCAAGTAGAGCAGAAAGAGCATAAGGCTGCACAGGGAGTCCATCTCTGATCTTTGTCCTCTACCAGGCTAGAAATCAGAATTGGGCTTCCTATGTGAAGGCAGCCTTTGGTACACAAACCTGCCATCAGTTGGTATTGTAGGATATAGCATGGCATGGACACAAGTCACAGCCAAGGCTGTCTTTGCGTTGTGCCTTATGTTTAGTCAGAATAAAACGAAAGATAATCACAGACACATTTCAAACATCTGAGCAGAGATACACAAAACACATTGACCAGAGCCTGATGACAGAAGGCAGAGCCATGTGTGAGTTTATGACATTAAGATTGATGGGGTGATTCTGGAAATACTGCAGCCTGCATGTTAGCTTTCACTCTCCCAGCCCTGGTGCTCTGACATTGGGTGTGGTCACCTCCATCTCCGGAGAGATGCTGTCACTCTCCCAGCTCTGGTGTTCTGACATCGGGTGCAATCACCTCCATCTCCAGAGAGATGCTCCAGAGGCCAACAGACCAAAGTGTTCCACCTACAAGTCCTATCTTCCTACACACTCCCTTGCACATCTCTCCAAGGGGTTGTCACCAGGCCCCGCCACGCCCTTCTCACATTAGGCCCAGGGTCCCATTGGGAACCATGGCACAGCCTCACAGTCCTTTTGGTCGGGCGGGTAGCTGAGTTATAGATGACTGGAGAAGGGGAGGGCTGGGGAGGAGTGTCCGTATCTTGGATCAGAGGTGATGCGTCAGGACACGTGTGAGATCAGTCTGACACGGGTCTGGATGTCGTGGCGACACAATGGGCATGTCTCTAGCTGTAAGGCACACTCCATACAAATCCCACTGAAGAGAGAGAGACACTGCTGTAAAACATTGGGGACACACATAGCCAATGGAAGTGCAAAGGTTTAACGAAGGGGGTTGTACCTGTGTCCGCAGGGTCTCAGCTCTGTGTCGGCCATCTGGTCACAGCACAGGGTGCAGCAGTTGTCTCGGATGCTGACCTGCTTGAGCAGAGCCAGGCGACGGTGTCTGAGGACAAAACACATGCAAAAACACACTAACAGTGGTACATAGTGGTCTGAATGTACACCGCTGGAATGAAGATTCACTACACACAGAACCTCTTTACGCCAGGCTCTGTCAGATCAGACTTACCTGGGAAGGATAATCTTCTCATCAGATGCCAGCGAGGCAAAGTCGTTGAAGGTGCTGTATTTGACGGATGGCGGGTGGCGAAAAGGCTTTGCCCCGAAGTTAAACTCACATTGTTGGTAGGACATGAAACTGGCTGCTGCAAAGAAGCCAGACCTGAGCAATAAACAACGTAGAGGAGTGGAAGAACCAGTTATTGGATATGGCTTGAGAACACTGTGGTGCAAGATATATACACGTGTGAATAAAACACCCTGTTCCGGGTGAAAGAATAAAGCAGACATCCCCTCTCTAGCTGTTTTCGTGGATATAACTGATAGGCGACAGGTGGGTGGGTAGTTGTCAGCACGGTGTAGATACAGTTCTGTTTAACTTTATTGGCACCCCTAAACATAACTTAATCATGCAGAATATATCCTGATTAAAGGTTTGCAGTGAAAAAGTATAAAAAACAAACACTGAAATAACACAATTATTGGCACCATATTGAAGAGTGATCTCATTTAAAAATAAACTACATTGTCATTGCTGTGAAATTAGACTTATCAGTGATCAATTATTACATGTGGTCACATGGCTTGAATTAACCAATAAACGATGGCTTTAATGCTTAAAAAGGACACGTTTATTCCCTGTTCCTTTTTCACAACGGTGAAGACAACAATAGTCTGAGAGCCTCAGAAATGCTATTATCACTAAACGTAGGAGTACTAAAGAATACAAGGCCATTTCCAAACCGCTTGGCATCCCTGTTCACACAGCTCACAACGTATGTATCAGAACTTTAATATATTTTGATGTTCCTCTTTTCTGTTGTGACAATAAAACAAACAAGTTTATTTTTAAATTGCATTATATTTGTTTAGTGAGGACTGTTACTAGAAAGAACTAATGTTAGGGATATCTGTTTGTTTTGTTACTCGTTTCTGGATTTAAAAAAATATATAAATCGGGCAATATATCGGAATATAAAATTTTTAAATCACCAAATATCTGTATCGGTATCGGCCTTAAAAATCCTTTATCGGTCGGGCTCTAGTTGTCAGGCAGATGCTTTGAGGTTTATTCTTGCCCCCTTCGTAACAAACTTTTACAAACAGGCACTGCAATGTTTTGGGGTTCCCCTTTATCACTAGGCTGGTTAATGTAAGCACTTTCATATTTTACTACAAGCAACCTGCATTTTCACAAGACACATAGCGCTCCATTGCCATTTTCTCTAAGCAGTCAGCTATGTTTCTCTCTCACACTTGCACAGACAAATATACTCACAGCGCAATAGACATGCCCCTTAACATCACATTATTTATTTTCCAGTGGATATGATATGGCCAAATGTTTTGCTCCCTTCGTTACTATGAAAAGCAAGATGCATTGTTGTTTATTTTTCCCCTAATTTTCTTCCCTTTGCAATTCTCACTGACCCTGAATTGTGGACAGCTCCTCAACTCCTTGGCCAGATGCGGGATGGCGAGTGGAGTGTACATGGTTCATCCAACCACACGTCACCGAGCTGCCGATTGTTTTTGCACTGCTCATTCAACATGGAAGCCTTTAGTCAGATCATGTGTGGGATGATCTGTACGTTCACCAACTATACTTCCGTGATTGAACTTACAGGCGCAAGATGCATAACTTGGCTCAATGTTTTTAATGGAGTTTTAAAATATGAAAATGCTAGTACATTACCAGTTTGAAATGCTGGTAATGCAGTAATTTGTTAATACCCGTTTATCTACTACCCAGTGTCAAAACTAGGTTTGGGTCAAAGATCATGTGTACTTTTCTCTCTCCAGAAGGAAAACAGTCCAAAGCACAAAAGAACAGATAAAGAAAAAATTGACCATTTTAAACTGGCCAGCATTGAGTCCTGATCTCGATCCAATTGAAAATCTTTAGTAAGCAATGGAATCTGCTATTGGGAAAAGGAATCCTGCTAAATGCTTGAACAAATTGCAATTAAAAAGTGGGAGACACTACAAGCAGACGGGTGCAAAAAGCTTACAGGCAGCTACAAAAAACATCTGGAGACTGTCATTGTTGCCAAGGGTTGTGTAAAAAGCAAATATTGTAAAATGCTAATATAATTCTTTCATCTAGTGAATCACTATATGTACTGTAAGTGGAAAAGGCATGTTTTGTTGAATACCATTAAACATACTTTTACTAATAAAGTATATAAGTAGGTTTATTTCCAATTAGTTATGAAGATATTGTACCAATAATGTTGACCAGAATTGTATACTGGTACTCACGGGGGGAGGTATGCAGGGTGGGATATACTAATTGGGAGGGCACTGGTGGGTGGGGATATACTCACGTTGCGGAGGAGAACACCTGCTTCTCTGGGGGGAGCTGATGTCCATTCAGATAGAAAACCATCTGCTTCTTACTAAGGTCCAGGAGGAAACCTATGGCATCGCCTAAAAAGGATCAAGGGGTCAATCCTTAATGTCTACATCCACATTTAAGAATATCAGTTAATTACCAAACCTGATTCTTAAAGGTTATAAACAGAGAGGTTCAAATCTTGAATTCTGATTGCCAGAAAGCCAGGATTTACAGTGGGCTCCACTGACTGGCAACGCACAAACAATACTGTAAATAAATGCAAACAATACAATTAGAGAAAAACATTAGAAATACTGATACTAATAATTTTATTAATGTGTCAATGGAACCAACCAAAATCATTTATTGACTAAATAAAAAAATCTATGTCCTCCAAATCAAGGTTTCACAATCAATGGCACCCTTAAAGACTATTGTAAATAACATCTTCCAAAATTTACTTAAATAAGTGGAATTTAATTACTGGTTTAATCGAAGTCTTAAGGAACTATATTGAGCAATAACATCACTTCCTGTTCCACTAGGGTATAAAAATTAGGTAACACGCATGTAACATCATGAAGAAAACAAAATAATTGTCAGTTCAAAAGAAACAGATGGTCATAGACCTTCAGAAATCTGGTAATGGCTACAAGAAGATCCAGAAAGAATTGAATACCACTCAGCACTGTCAGGGCAATTATTTAAAAAAATTCAAAAGATAAGGAACAGTTGAAAATCTAACGTGTAGAGGATGGTTAGAGTACGCTTATGCATTTTGCCCCCCAGGATAGGGAGGAGGATGGTGAGAGAAGCAACAAAATCCCCAAGAATCAGTGTGACAGAATTGCAGGCCTTGGTGGTATCTTGGGGTCACCAGGTTTCAAAAAGCACCAGATGCCATGTCTACAACCATGGTCATTCAAGTTGTGGTAAGGGTTGCCAGAAGAAAGCCCTTTCTGACACCAAGACACAGACACAAGCACTTGGAGTTTGCCAAATGTCGTTTAAATTATGACTGGAAGGTGTTCTGGTCAGATGAGACCAAATTTAACATTTTGACCAGATACAGAATCGGCATGGTTAGCATCAGGAGAGGCACTTCATATCCACCCTGAAAGATGGTGGTGGGTCAGTGATGTTTTGGGGCTGTTTATATTTCAGAGGTCCAGGGGCACTGGTCAAGATTGATGGAAAAATGACCAAGTATCAGGCAATTTTGGCTGACAATCTGGTTGCCTCTGACAATGACCCAGAACAGACCTCAAGATCCACACAGAAATCTTTCTGTGACAATAAAATCAATGATCTGCTATGATCATCTCTGTCACTGAACCTCTATCCAATTGAAAACATGTGGGCTGAGTTGAAGAGAGCAGTCGATAAGCACAAACCCTAACCCTAACCTAACATCACTCCAAAAAAGTGTTCCTTAACCTTGTCAAACAAGTACTGAATAAGTAGTGCGAATATTAATGGATTTTGGAGAAATGTTGTGTTAAATAACTGTTTGGTTTTGGTTGGTTTCATTGAAACATTAATAAAGTAAAGTTGAGTGTTTCTCACGTGTTGGTAATTTAAGTTTCTCTCTATTAAATTGTCTATGTTTTTAAAGTACAGTTTGTGCATTGCCAGTCAGTGGTGCCAGTAATTTTGGATCTCACTGTACCTTATAAGAACTTATAAACCAGGTGGTTTGAATCCTGTATGCTGATTGGCTGATAACCAGTATATAAGAACCAGTATAACCACAGGTATTGGCTATTTATCACCATAATTTTTCTCATATCATTTGATATCGATAAATATCTTGATATACATAAAGGATTCCCAACAACTTAGTGCTTGAGTACTTGCCCAAATGTGAATAACCTTTGGATTCACTTAAGAGCCATTAAAGGAATGCTCCAGACCCCTAAACAGCTCAAAATCATTATGCAAGTCATGTTTCCGACACGTCAGTCACTAAATACATCTTATCAGCGCATTCGGTAATTCCCAACTCGGCCACCGTTCCAAATGAACCTTTGGTTACGTCACTGCAACATTTAAAAAAGTTAGTTTTGAAGTGAGTCAATATTTGAATAGAGTCCATAGGAGAATAAAATTGGGAATAGTTTCCTTCAGACTCCAGGTTGAAGAGCCATACTGTATACCATGAGAATGATATCATAACTTTTTACTACACAAACTGTGTTGGTAACCGATTTATATGAGCAATAACGCTTCTCGAGGTTTGTGATCTATTGGCAATATAACATGGCTAAGTGCTGTGTTCAGGAATTTCGCAATGCGTCATGTCTACGAACAGCTATTAGTCGTGGTATATCGGACATATAGCCCACTCCCTCATGCCTTGTTGCTTATAGAATATATACCATGGCTATCCGCCAATCAGCATACAGTATTCAAGCCATCCGATTGATAGGAGAATGTATACCACGGGGTATTGGCCATAAGCCACACCCCTGTGCGCCTTACTGCTTAAATATACCATAGGTGTGACATGAGTAAAATGCATAGGTCTTCAACAGTCTTCACAGGGACCTCCAGATGTTCCACGGGTTTGTTGTAGCCCTGAACAATCATACCCGATTCATTAACTAAAGACCTGATGACTAGCCAAATCAAGTGTCTATTCAGGGCTACAAAAAAAAACTGTGAAACGTCTGGGCATCTCTGAGTAGAAGATTGATGACGTCTGATATAACATATATTTAGATTAAAAAGACGTCTCCAAATCCCCAAATAAATGAATTAATATATATACATTAATAAAATATATAACTATTTATAAACCATTCAAAATGTCTATAGCCAAAAAAAAAACTATAATTGTGATATCATGCATTGCATATTTAGGTTAGTTTATGGATTTGAGAGTCCTTTCATTTCTGAAGCATCATCCCTCAAATGTTTACAGGAAGTGTGTCAGGGAAAGTTCCAAAGGTTGCTGCTTTCAGCATCATGTTGGTATGAAGCAGATCAGTAACAAGGGTGTAAGCTGAGGTGCTGGTGGAGACATCTCCCCATTACACCGTACCTATCGGAGATAAAACATGATACTGTATCGGGTCTGAGGTGCACCTACCCTCTTTCCAGCAGGGGTGGGAGTGTGGCTTACTGCGGGCATTGTACCAGATGAGCTGCCTGCAGCCATCATATGCACACGAGTATTCATCATCTCCGATCCCGTAGCCCTCCTGAAACACAAATTGTCCTTCCATTTTAAGCGCCCATGTAGCCATGTTTTCTGGGTAACATTAAACAATGTGTGAATCCACGTACATGGTTGAGGAACTTGCTGTCCTTGGTGGCCCAGCCAATCTGCATGACCCCAGAAGTCACCACGGTGACCTCGTAGTACCACACGCCTGAGTCCACGCAGAAGGTGCAGCGGACACTCTCGAAAGAGGACGCGTCGCAGCGCGCCTTTACAAGGGAGACAAGAGCAGATCTGTTATCTACAGAAAAGCAATATGATACCACTCAGCAGTTTCCTACAAGATTCTGGGGTCACAGCAAAGCACACGATTGTCTGAGGGTTCTTTTTCAATGCCTTAGCTACATTGGGCCCGTTAACCTACCCAAAATAAAAAGCAAGGCCGCAAACTAACATTATTGCACAGTAACAAGTACCTTTTTTTTTATCAACTTTGCCCAAACAATATATATAAAACCCTGTTTTCTATATTGCACAAACCTTGTGACCTGGGTAAATACACCACAGATGAAACATCCGTTTGACCTGCCCCATTTGTTACGGTGGTAACAAAGAAAGCAACTGCATGCAACTCTTTCCTCCTCTATAAGAGCAACTCACTAGCTTGAAGCTGATTGTACCATAGTAATCTGATGTCTTTGCTAGCAAGAACAAATGATCAATAACTATTTTCAGCAGCTAATGATGCCACTAACTCTGTGTGTGAGTGTGCATACAGTATGTATGGTGCAAATCCTGTGGGGCTATGCCACAGCTAAATAAATGCAGCCACAGCAAAAATAACAATAACTGTTATACAAATGAATTGCATTTCCTTGGTAAAATTAAATGCTGTTCTTCTGGTTATTGATCTAAGGTTTGGAGACCCCTGCTCTATAGACTTCTCTCGACTGTATGCCTCCACGTCCCCCGATTGCCTGCAAGCTTCTCCTGGACTATACAGTAATTTCTTTAGTGTGCAACAGAAATTTGTGTGGTTATGACACAACAGTTAGCATATTTTCACAAAAAACGTCTGCTACGGGGCCATAACATGAGATACAAGGTACTGGAACTTTTTATACATTGTCCTGTTGGACAAATAGAGTCTTTAAACGCTTCAGATGTACATTGTCTTCCAGAGTCTTTGGAATGCTAACGTGAGGTGATAGCCAGGTAGCATCAGAATCCACCCAGGGCTGTTTTAACCTCCGGGTCCTCTTAGCTAAAACATGCATTATTATCACCTTTAAGCCAAAATCACGACAGAATAACGTCAACTGCGTCATTATTGCGCGTATAGTTTTGACATTGTTTATTCACATTTGGTGTGCCACTACTGCAAACGTTGTCATCTTTTTATTTGCTACAGTATATTGACACTGTCTTCTGCTATTTGCAATACAAATATAACTTGAAGATTAGTTAGCTCCTATCAAACATAGCATATTTATTGGCTATATGGCTCTCCAGCTGGTTGAGTTAATATCAACTGACTAACACATTTGTTGCCTTGCCTACTTTAGCTAATAAAATGCATGTACGGTACAACCACTTCACATGCCATTTTCCAATCATAAATAAGTATGCTTTTTCATGAATATACAGGGCACACACCAAGTATTGCCTGGGATATCAGCTCAGTTGCTTGCATATACGTGAGGAAAATAGACTTGGTTTCTAATTTGTTGGAGAGGAGGGAAGAGGAGTGAGATCAATTAGGAACCATTGTGTGCCAAAAAAACTATAAGTGAAAATTAAGTGATCTGTGATTCTTATTTCTTTTGGATGTGCTCCCTGTTTCTCTTTTTTTATTTACTATAATGATGTATGTTTTGATGTAGCACAAATATTCTTATCCTTAGTACTAAGTCCATCACAGATGTGAAAAAATAGCAATGTAAATATCAGAAACCAAATGTAAGAAAAACATATCTAACTATATATGAAAATAAATCATTTAGCACTATACTACGGTAGAATAATATTGATGCTAACAGTGCATCCCTGTGTGTGTGTTGTAGCTATAGTATGTGTGTTTAACTTTTGAACTAGCTTCTCTTGAAAAATATTACATGGTGGTTTCACTGCTCATTTATTCACTTGTAACATGTGGTAACTTTAAATCAAAGCCAATTGGCAAACAAAATTCTGGACAAGTAGCTATCCCTCTTTAGGTCTGGAAGCTGAGAAAGCATCCTGTGTGTAACTCAGTGGACCTAGCAGTTGATTATGGATGCTCTGACAGCCTCATTAAGAGAAAAGACCACTTCTCAACTGAATTCACCCTCATTACAGATGAGCCCCCCTCACCTCCAGCCCATTGGGAGAGATCTTGAGATACTCGCTGACGTCGTTGCTGTTTAGCATGGCATTGATGTTACTCAGGTTAACCTTTTCATAGGTGAATTGGCGGCCATCTTTCAGGACTGAGGAGACAGGAGAGGGGAGTCAAAAACACAGCAATAAATTACAGTGTTCTGTATAAGTATTCACCCCCTTGGACATTCCCACATTTTGTAGCATAACAACCTGGAATTAAATAGTACTGCATCAGGATGTTTACCATTTGTTTTACACAACATACCCAGTCTGCCTGTATGCATTTAAAGAGCTACACTATCTCAAAGTAAATACACCTGTTTCTGGAAAGCCCCACAGTTTTTTTCCCCAGAGGAGTTTGAGAACTGTTTGGAATAAATAATGTTGAACAAATAATAATGTTGAACAACATTATTTATTCCAAACAGTTCTACAACTCCCCTAGGCTCGTGGTCTCCCTTGATGTAAAGAAGGCCTGGGAATACCAATATCTTGTTCTTTAAAAATTTGGATTTGGGGACAAATTTAGATTGTGGATCCAGCTTTTGTATGCATCCCTAAGGGCTAGTATATGTACCAATGACACTCGCTCTGACTACTTTGCCCTGTAACGTGGGACCAGGCAGGGTTGCCCTCTGTCCCCCTTAAACTTTGCACTATATTTTATATGGTTCGTTCAGTCTCTTTTATTTCTAAAACTTCACGCTGGTTACTGTTTGTATGTTGTTACCTCTGTTTTCTGGATATGTTTTCTGGATATGTTCTTCTCTTGGAATCAACCTCACTGGATTATTCATTGGACTATCTTCATTCCCGAAATACTTCTTGGATTATTTACTGGACTGTTTTACACGATCAAAACGTTTTGTAGAACTGACCTGGATGCTTACTGGACTATTTCCCACACTCAACTGTTTTTGGATTACTGACCTGACTGTCTCCGTGATCCTGTCACACTGTTCGGCTACGAGCCCTCTCCATTTCTATCCTCTATCCCCCGCGACATCTGATAGTGTGAGTCTCCCCTCTCTTTATCTTTATGCGGTGTCAATCCTTGGTATGGTTGGGTAGCCTTCCCTTCTGTGGATTGTGTGGATTGTGTATCTGATAT
>JACXGM010019067.1:0-18604 GCA_016801145.1 Umbra pygmaea | reverse complement strand
GGTCTGGGCCTGCATGAGTGCTGCCAGCACTGGGGAGCTACAGTTCATTAAGGGAACCATGAATGCAAACATGTACTGTGACATACTGAAGCAGAGCATGATCCCCTCCCTTCAGAGACTGGGCCGCAGGGCAGTATTCCAACATGATAACGACCACCAGCAAACCTCCCAAGATGACCACTGCTTTGCTAAAGATGCTGAGGGTAAAGGTGATGGACTGGCCAAGCATGTCTCCAGACCTAAACCCTATTAAGCATCTGTGGGGCATCCTCAAACAGAAGGTGGAGGAGCGCAAGGTCTCTAACACCCACCAGCTCTGTGATGTTGTCATGGAGGAGTGGAAGAGGACTCCAGTGGCAACCTGTGAAGCTCTGGTGAATTCCATGTCCAAGAAGTTTAGGGCAGTGCTATATAAATAAATATTGACACTTGGGCCCAATTTGGACATTTTTACTTAGGGGTGTACTCACTTTTGCTGCCAGCGGTTTAGACCTTACTGGCTGTGTGTCGAGTTGTTTTGAAGGGACAGCAGATTTACACTGTTATAAAAGCACTATACATTGTAGCAAAGTGTCATTTCTTCAGTGTTGTCACATATATACTCATATATTTACAAAAATGTGAGGAGTGTACTCACTTTTGTGAGATACTGTATATAAAAAAAGCTAATATATTCACATACCTACACACACAGGGACATGCACAGTTACGGGCTATTGTTGACCGGGCTAAAGCCCGTTTGCCCTGATGGGCTGATCTGCCTAAATAAACTTGTTTTGTAGTAGCATCAATACGATAAGCACATCATTAGTAAAGTTAAATAAAATGAAATCGCAATATCATCAAGTTCTGTGTTAATTTATTTTGCCAGCATAATGTCAGTGTTGCCCTCTGCACATGACATTGTTTATATTCTCACGCGGGTGGTCTATGGGTGCAATGCGATTGAAGGAAAGGTAGAATCCTTCTGTTTTCACGCGGCTTTTTGAAGTTATGGTGATAATGACAATGACAAAAGCAGTTTATCAATTTGAAGAGTAGGCCAGCAAAAATAAATGCATCTCAAGTCCAACTTTAAAAGCCTCAACAGACTGGACAGCCCTGAGCCTATCAATAAGGGAGTTCCAAAGACGTGATCCATGGAAGAAAAAGGCACGGTCAACAATTGTTCATAGACCAAGTTCTTGGTTCTTTTAGCATTTTGGCGAGGCTGGAAGTTTGGCTTTGTGAAAACTGCTGATGTAAAAAAGGATGTAATTGATTGATTGATATCAAGGCATTTCTAAGCGAAACGTACAGCCCAGTGTCAAAACGATGTCTCTTAGTGGCAGTTTGTGTGTGCTTCAGCAGAATAATGACCCCAAACCTACCTCAAAAAGCACCAAAGAATGGATAAGAAGAAAACATTGGACCACTCTGAAGTGGCCTTGTTTTAGTCCTGATCTAAATGCCATTGAACATTTGTGGAAAGAGCTGAAACCCACAGTTGGGAAGGCACCCATCAAATTCTGCCCTCCCAATTCCCAGTGACCCTGGCTTATTGACAGCTCTGCAACTCCTTCGACAGATGCAGAATGGTGATGTAGTGGGAAAAAGTTGTTTAAACCTTAAGTATTAATTTATCTCTTTATATTCAGTACATACACTATGGCTATAAATATATACCCTATGGGTACCTTCCAGTAGGAAAGCTTCAGAATAGGAATGCGGCCTGCATCCCTAAGCAGATCAATTCTATTATTTAATATCCATTAGCCTGATGACCAACAAGGGTCTAGATGGGAAAATAACCTATAGATAAGATAGTGTGGTTTCAGGTTCTCCTTGAGCCCCCCAAACTGCAATCTCACCCCCAAGGCCTTAGATATATATCAAGGGTAGAAAAGGTGAAGCTTCACTTGTCTTTTCAGGCTGTCTTACTTCGGTCATCATGGCCAATCTTTCCTTATTGCATGCATTCTTAACCTTAAAGACTCCAGAGCAAACCTATCTTTAATGCTTGTACTGTAAATGTAAACTCTATCTATTAAAATAATTTATACTTTGTTGTGTCCTGGGAGAATAATATTTAAACCTTGTCAAATTCAGTTACACCAATGGTGAGGGGCGCGCAAATGGATCCAACCACATGTCTCAGAGCCGCCGATTCTTTCTCACTGCTCATCCAACAGGAAAGCTTTTAGTCGGATCATGAACGGGATGGTAATGTTCACCAACTATACTTCTGTGATTGAATTTACAGGTGCCCAATCTGGACAAAAGCAGTCACTGGAGAACGACGTGACAAGGAAGATGATTCAGCTTATCCAACCCAAATCCCGTGCAGCGCTATGCCAAGTTGCGCTGCCTCAATCTGGAGCTCTGGGGAAAGCCGGAGAAGCCATAGTCAGGCTCGAACCACTGACTATCATGACGTAGACTGTCTTGTAATGCAGCGATTTAGCCCACTACGCCACACAGACACAGGTTAAAGTTCCCAATATTTAGGTCTCTGCCATTTTCATTTGTTTAACTATTTAAAGAAATATGATATATCATAAATACAAAGTAAAGTTTCTGTTGTATTGAATGTGAAATGAAAGAATGGTGGATATCAAATACTTTTGTCTATTTCTACTTAGTTCAGAGAAAAATTTGAGTTTTATGTGGAACGGCACCAATACTTTCGACTTATTAACAACCACACTTCTGTATGATTTGAAAACGTGTAAATATGTGTAAATGGGGACTGTGAAAGGCACCTCTTTGTATGGTAAGGATCTGCTGGGCTACCACTGACAACACTTCCAGGTCAATTCGGTTGAACTCGTCAAAGCAGGCCCAGGCACCACAGGACAACAAACCCTGTCAGACAACAAGACACATTACAACATAATTAACATAAGTTTTAATTGCAAAGTTGGCACATTTTTTACAATAAAACAAATGAGATATAAACAATAATAACAAGCATTTACAGCTTTACTGTAAATCGAAACATGTATATTGTATATTATCGTCAACTGTAACTTATTAAATAATTTATACTCACTGATGATTAGTTTATAAAAGTGCATTACTTCAACATTGCAAGGATTTTTTGTATTCTGTCCCTATAGCATGTATACTATATGCCGTCTCCTCCTTGCAGCACTATTACACCATGTAAAATTATAGGTCAGTGTGCTAAGCTAGTAAATATTATTCAAATTTTGTTGCAAACACAATGGATGACTTGAAGTGAGGTTTTTAAAACAGGATTACTTCTATTCACTTTGTTGGACAGTTTAGTCATGTGGTCACTCCCTTTGATGTTGACCAAGTCACAAAAGGTGAACATCAAGTGTCCATTTTAGGAAAAATTCGATTGTAGAGTGCAAAGGCCACACTTTTAAGCTGACAACACTGCTTTTGTCCTCTTCTGTGAACCTTGCTAAATCAGATCCACAGACCATTGTTTATTATTTACAAAAGTCACTTCTTAACCAATAAACTGGTACTGAATGATGATAAAAACCCAATATGTGCATTTCTCCAGAGCCCAGAAAACCGGTGAACATATTTGCACTTGAATGAATGAACCCCAAATTGAATGAGTCACACAAAATACATTGGCATTGATGTAAAACACAGACATCTTTATCAGGAAAATTGCAAAAACCCTTGAATTCAAGTAACTCTCCACCTGCCACCACCTCATGTTTAATGTTTACTAACGTCTTTTACTTCAGGTTTTGTATACCAGCTTTAAACAGCTGAAACACAAAAACACGCAGTCTAAATTGGACCACTTGCTGTTTCCAAGGCAACCACTTGTAAAATAAATCCTGCTGCCACTCAACTGCCTGTGAATCTTAGCACCATAAACAACAAAGGAGTACTCAACCCAGGGAGTGATATTTTTTAAGCAAAAGGGTCATTCAGCTGTTGAGAAATCTTAACTCAAGGCTAAACGTCAAAGTGTATACCATCCAAAACGTGATTTTTCACTGTGTGGAAAGAAAATGCTTCAATGAAGGTTGAGTTTAAACTTTAGTTAAATTAAAAAGAATTAACAATATCACCATTCTTAAATTGATCAAAGCACTTACTCAATTCTGGTGAATAATCTGGGCTCATGCCATGTGGATATATGTTTTTTCAAATTAGGGATAAAAAAATTAAAGGCGGACAAATTTTATCTCCGGAAAATTGCAAATATTCGAAACATTCTGTCAAGGAATGATGCAGAAAGGTTCATCTATGCTTTTCTTGCCTCAAGATTGGATTATTGTAATGCTCTTATTTTCTGGCTACCCAGACAAGACCCTAAAAAAAATTCAGTTAGTACTTAACACGGCCGCCAGAATTTTACTATAACGGCAAAATTTGAACATATTACCCCAATTCTAGTCTCTCTACACTGGCTGCCCATTAAGGTTAGGGCTGATTTCAAAGTTTTACTGTTAACCAACACAGCACTACATAGAGCTCCACTTTTGTGGAATGATTTTCCAACCAATGTGAGAGATGCAGATTCAGTCTCAACATTCAAGGCACTGCTTGATGAACCACCCATGCTGGCTTGCCTGGTAGGCTCCCTTCTCTCCACTGGAATATACTTGCTCCAATGCCACACAGGGGTCGAGTCACTGGGCTGCCCATGTTGCACACTTGTGGGAAGGGAGTACACTGTGTGGACTATACTCCCTCAAGTGTGGTTGCAAACTGTTGGTGTCCCTTTTGGTGGTGTGTACTTGGTAATGTGGGTGGGTCTGAATTATGCCTGTTTGCTCCTGCATGAGGTTCTCTTTGTGCAGGACCACATCTCCAGTCCCCTCTGTCTCAGTCTTCAGATGTTCCTTCCCATCTCCGATCCTGTGCCCACCTGGCTGAGCTGGTGACCACTTTACTGCTGTTGGTAATCACATATCCACCTGGTGGCTCCAGCTGTATATCTCCAGAGCGCATCCTGTTGTCCCTGCCCAAGACCACCGAATTGTGTTGATGCTACATAATGACTGTGGTCACAGCCCACCCATTCCTACAGGGGCGCAGATGGCTCAGTGGGTAGGCAATCAGACTTGTAGTCAGAAGGTTGCTAGTTCGATTCCCGACTGAGCCAAATGTTGTTGTGTCCTTGGGCAAGACACTTTACCCTAATTGCTTCCAGGTCGTTGCTGTAAATAAGAAATTGTTCTTAGTCAACTTACCTGGTTAAATAAAGGTTAAATTAAATTAAAATTAAATTCCTATCTCCATTTATTGACATCAGTTGAACACCGATAAACAATATGACCTTAATACAATGGGCTGTGTACTTTTAGATCCCCCACCCGGTACAGCCAGAAGAGGACTGGCCACCCCTTGAGTCTGGCCACTCTCTAGGTATCTTACTACATTCCACTTACTAGGGAATTTTTCCTAGCCACTGTGCATCACTTGTTGTTGCTTGCTCTTGGCCAGTTATCTGTCAAAGCACTTTGTAATGACTGCTGTTGTAAAAAGTGCTTTACAAAATCAGATTGATTGATTGGACACATTCTCATATTACTAATGTTAGCTGACTAGTTTGCCACCAGCGTGTCATCTAGCCAGCAAGTTAGCTTAGCTATCATGCTACTAGCCCTTTTCTCTGCTGGACAGCTTGGACTGGCGCCAGAGTAAACTAAAATACTTGATGGAAAAAATAACAATGTCCTGGTCATTCTATTGTCTGTAAAAGGGGTGGCAATGATGTGACCAAGTTGCAGAGGTGCAATTCATGGATTGAGTAAAAGCTCTGTAACATATATATAAAATACTTACTTGCCTAATAATTCTGCACACAGTGTATGTGAGAAACCATGCTCAACTGGTTAAATAAAGGTAAAATAAAATAAATAAATGTGTGTATATACATACATACATACATACACATATATATATATAAATATATATATATATACACATATATAAATATATATATATATACATATATCAGGCCTGTATGGTATGTATATACCAATCAGGCCTGTATGGTAAAGTGGCCAGAAGAAAGCCACTCCTCAGTAAAAGGCACATGAGAGGTTCATATTGTCATTATTGTGTATTGGTTGTAGAATTTTGAGGGAAATAATGATTTTACTCCATTTCGGAATAAGGGTGTAACATAAAAAAATGTGGAAAAAGTGAAGCGCTCTGAATTTTTTCTGGATGCACTGAAGTATTTTTGTTATTCTCAAAACTTTTGGCCACAACTGTATGTATTTACACTGCTCAAAAAAATAAAGGGAACACTTAAACAACACAATTTAACTCCAAGTCAATCACACTTCTGTGAAATCACACTGTCCACTCAGCAAGCAACACTGATTGACAATCAATTTCACATGCTGTTGTGCAAATGGAACAGACAACAGGTAGAAATTATAGGCAATTAGCAAGACACCCCAAATAAAGGAGTGGTTCTGCAGGTGGTGACCACAGACCACTTCTCAGTTCCTATGCTTCCTGGCTGATGTTTTGGTCACTTCTAAATGCTGGCGATGCTTTCACTCTAGTGGCCTTTGTGCAAGGACTAGTAGAAGGAGCACTGCCAGAGCCCTGCATAATGACCTCCAGCAGGCCACAAATGTGCATGTGTCTGCACATTGCTGCCTGCAACATCCTCCAGCATGACCGGTTTGGCGGTGGGTCAGTAATGGTGTGGGGTGGCATTTCTTTGGGGGGCCGCACAGTCCTCCATGTGCTCGCCAGAGGTAGCCTGACTGCCGTTAGGTACCGAGATGAGATCCTCAGACCCCTTGTGAGACCATATGCTGGAGCGGTTGGCCCTGAGTTCCTCCTAATGCAAGACAATGCTAGACCTCATGTGGCTGTAGTGTGTCAGCAGGAGCATGCCCAGACATTGTATGGAGGTCATACGGGCACGTGGAGGCCACACACACTACTGAGCCTCATTTTGACTTGTTTTAAGGACATTACATCAAAGTTGGATCAGCCTGTAGTGTGATTTTCCACTTTGATTTTGAGTGTGACTCCATATCCAGACCTCCATGGGTTGATAAATTTGATTTCCATTGATCATTTTTGTGTGATTTTGTTGTCAGCACATTCAACTATGTAAAGACGAAAGTATTTCATATGATTAGTTCATTCATTCAGATCTAGGATGTGTTGTGATTGTTTTGAGGTTACTTTTACGAGACACCACTTAAAGTGGTGTGTTTTAGAGGAGCGTGGCAATTTCTATTGTGTGCTCATGTGACTAATTTCCCCCTTTAAGTGTACCAGACTAGGGAGATATTCCTACCTTGAAGAACTTGCCCAGGGCGATATAATCCAGGCCATCAGAACAATTGAAAACCACACACTGCTTGGCCACAGCCTTGGCCAGATCTTTGGTGGTTTCGGTCTTCCCTGTACCAGCCGGGCCCTCAGGGGCTCCTCCTAAGTATAGGTGGAGGGCCCCAAATAGTGTCCTAAAGGAAAAGAAACAGACCTGTATTTAATTACGTGCAGTGCAAGCAGATATTGTTCTTTGTTGTTTTCAACGTATTGATGATTGCACTGCTAGCCGCAGTCAGTATTGTACTTCTTTTTTTATTATTCTTAGTTCATTTTTGGTGCCTTATCTGCACCTGCAGTTTTCACAATATCGATTCCATTCCAGCGAATGTGTCCTAGAGCCCTACGGTGTGCTTGTAAGTTTGAAATGTTTTGGTCTACTAGTTATTTTTCATTGCCGTTTATAAGCAATTCATTTTCCAATTCAGAATGAATGGCCAATGGGTTTACCCCCTCTGCTGGCATTTAGAGGAACAGCAACAACAAGATGGAACAAAATGGCGGCACAAAGATAAACAATAAAATAAATGAGAGGTTTACATATGTCACTGTTGCAGTTGCCAAAATCTTTGTCTGAACACATTTGATACAGTAAATAAGCCATCCCATTGTAAAATCTGCACTCATATCACGGCTTAATTAAAAATATATACATTTTATAAGAGCGAGTATGTGCTTGGTGTTAAGCTTCACTTTCCGTTTTATTGAGTGAAATTCTAAGGTCCTTGGCCTGCCATCGAGCTCAGAGTTTTTAGTTCCTTTATCTCCCCCTCCAATTGGTCTTGTCGAATTACACATTACCTTGATTTATCTTCAACTTCAAAAGAGTGTGGAGAGTATTATCAAACCTAACCTGTAGCAGCGGTCAGTTAGTGGAGTGATGACTAGGCGTGGTGTGTTCCCCAGATACTCGTAACCATAAGCAAGACCGGCGTTGATCATCTTTGTCTGAAGTTTCTCATCCTGTAGTTGTCAGGCCAACACAAACATGGTCACTTACTTTCTAAATTGACTGGAACATAAATGTAATTCAATCCAACCCTAAAAATCATAAGCTTACCATCCAGTAGTAGCGTAGTTGACTAAGCCACTCAAAGTCTGTCTCGTGCCTGACACCTTTCTGAACCAGTGTGGCTAGAACATCTCGGGAATGGACATCCTGTACAACCAAAGCACCCAGGGTGGTCCTGTTTTGCTTCGACAGCTTTCCGCGCACAAGCATCACAATTTCATCAATCTGAGAGTTGTTCTGCTGCAGGTAGGCATCTAGAGCCTGTAAAACAACAGAGACTTCACTGAGATAACATCAAACATAGCGCATTATACAACATCATACATATACAGTGCCTAGAGTAAATCATCATTCCCCTTTCAAATTGTCACTTTTTTGTCTTACTGCTTAGACATATTTTCATGTTTTCAATTGGATTTAGGTCAGGGCTCTGACTTGACCACTCAAGGACATTCACCTTCCTATCATTAAGCCCCTTTGGTGCTTGAAGGTGAACCGCCTGCCCATCTTCAGCTGTAGCAACAGTCTTCAGGTTTTCCTCAAGAATTTGGGTGTACTTGGCAGCATCCATTTTCTTTTCCATCCTGACCAATTGTTTAGTCCCCGCTGAAGAGGAACACCCAAATAACATGTTGCCACCACCATGCTTCACAGTAGGTATGGTTTGTTGTGGGTAGTGTGCTGTGTTTTGTTTTTGCCAAACATAATTATTGCATTTCAGTCCAAAAAGTTAAATATCGGTCTCATCTCCATAAAACCTTTCCCACATGGCATTATAATATTTCAAGTGTTTTCTTTAAAGTGCAAACAAAACTTTGTGTGACCCTTTTTCAGAAGAGGCTTCTTTCTTTCCACATTGCCATACAGGCCATGCTTTGTGCAAAGCTTTTGTGATTGTTATCACATGCACAGACCTACCTAGCTCAGTCACAAGGCCATTGGCCTGTCAGTAGCTTCCCTGATCAATGTTCAACTGGCTCGGTTATCCAGCTTGGAGGGATGGCCCAATCTAGGCGTGGTGTTGGTGGTGCCTTATGCTCCGAACGGTAAGTAATCAAAACCACTACAATTAGAGGGCAGCGTGCATTTGTGGTAGCAGGCCCACGACTCTGGAACTCCATGCCCCTAGAGATTAGAACAGCCCCTACCTTGTCTGTATTCAAGTCTTTATTAAAAACCCACCTGTTCTCATTAGTATACTAACCTCCATTTCTGGCTGATTCTACCTTTAAATTTTTAGCCTAAGTTTGATACTGCTTTCATACTTATTTCATTCTGATTATGTCCTGCTACTCCTGTCCTTAGGCTGCCTTTCATTTGTGTTACTGTGTGTTGTGACATAGGTATTTTTTATTACTTTCTTTTTTAGATGCAGTGCTCGAAGTGGGGCGGCACTCACCGGTACACAGTACTCGCACTTCTACATTTTACTCTTAAGCGTACCTGCACTTTATCTTGCATACCGTTTCTTCTCGCACGTAGCCGGTACTCAACCACTGATAGAGAAAACGTCAGTGTCAGAGAGATTGGTAATGACCCTGATGTTACATAAACTACACTACCCAGAGGGCACTACGTGACTTCAGATCTCTTGACGAATCACGTAAAGGCAAGCAGTCGGCCCACCCTCCACGGACGCTAGTTCAAAAAAGCTGTCTGATGCCTGTGGCTGCCGCCTGACCGCAACAGATTTTTCACAGCTGAAAACCTAGAAAATGAAAAGAAAATGAAAAGAAAATGAAAAGAAAATGAAAAGAAAATGAAAAGAAAATGAAAAGAAGTGTGTCTTTTTGTAAGTCATGTTAGCCTGGCTTCAGAAAGGTACTGGAAGACGCGTGTGCCAGAGCAAGACACGTCAACAGAGATCCAAGTCCAACCAGAAACATCTGGTTCGATTCATAAGCTCCAAACTAACAATAATTAAAACCCTTTACAGTCTCCCGACGTTCTAGACTAGAGTATCAAGCGCGATTATCTCGCGAACCATACATGCTTGCTACCATTCAAAAGAGGAAGTTCAGACGAACAGAAGAGTGGTGGCTCATTTCTGTTGGATAAACACAGCCGGAGCTACATTTTTTTTTGAAAACGTATATATAAATATAGTAAGAAATGTCCAAAACCATAAGGCACTTTACTGTAGGTCAGAGTATGACCTTTCCAGAGGACAAAAGGTCAAATTTGTGCCAGGCGGACCTAAAACCACTATGACCTTGAAAGTTGATGTGCGCGGAACTGCTAGCATTAATGAGGAGTCTGTAGCTACCAACCTTAATGTTACCTTAGTCAATGAAATGACGTTAACAATAACGTGAGTAACAAAACACATGCATGGCCTGACTGTTGGTCAAGGGATACACACACACAAACACACACACACAACTGAATACATTAATGTTGTTATAAATAAACATAAATTGTTGTTGTACCAGCAATATCTCCAAGTTTCGTTTTTCACTGTAGAAATCTCAAATGTCATAATGATTTGCCAATGCAAGAGAGTACCGGCACCTTTTTTCCCCCCACTTCAAGCAATGTTTAGATGTATTACTTTTCTGTAAAGCACTTTGGTCAGCCTAGTGGCTGTAGTAATTGTGATACAAAAATAAAATGAACTTGAACTACAATTGATGACAGGTGGGGGGCAATTAGCATGGTGTGTGATCTGCGAAGTGACTGGTTGTACCTGAGTTTATAATGGTTACTCTAAGGGGCTGAAATATAAATGTTATTTTTACTTTGATATTGAGGGTTATAATGTGAAAATACAGCTAGCAAAATATAGATTTAATTTATTTTAATTTGTAGGGTGTAATGTGACAAAAAGGAAGGGTTTTGACAGGGTATGTTGCTTTGCTATAGGCACGGTATGCAGTCAGCAGCATTGCATACCGCACAAACGGTGTAAACTCTTCCTATGGAAATTTGGCCAAGTACCTTTTGTCCTGAGACGATGGCAGCATGAATGTCTTTGGTCCAGTAGACCTGGGAAACACACAAGACTGCCTGGCCAGGCCAGGTACGCACCCAGTTGATTCTCAGGTCATTAGGGTATGCCTCAATGGCTTCTCCGATTACCTGGGTAGAAAACAATTGGATATGAGAAGAACAATCAAAACAACTCAGTAATTAAGAGCAACTGTGTGTAACCACAGGTACATTGATTGAAACAATGGATGATGATGATCCAAAGAAATGTGATTGATTCAGCTTAACTAACAGCTGGTAGTGGGCATTTCCTGATGTCAACAACCACCTCCATGATTGTCAGTGTAAGGTTTCAGGTCATTATGACTGCATCAGACCACGAGCTGCTCAAACCATCATTATCAGTTGTATCTCTGTCATGGTGATGTACAAGGGAAGACTTCACTCTATCCCGCCAGGTACTGCGTCATATGCTAATAGGTATTCGTCCTGAGGAGGTTTAAACCTATGTACGTAGCTTCAGAGAACAATTCCCCGTGACACCCTATGTTAATGTGCTGTAAGTTATCGTCCTGAAAAGTGTAAATCTATGTAAACAATGTAAGCTCCTATTTCTGATTTGTACATGTAATGTACAGTGAGTAATAGTCTCCTTGTAAGCACTAGATGGTTGTTTTCAGCTTCACTGTCGCCCCGTCTAGTAGCGCCCGTAAAGACACAGCTTTGTTATTTTTTTATGTGTTCAACAAATACAGAATATAGAACCCAACTCCCTGCATTGGTCTCCACTAACCACCATCATTACACTAACATCATAAATGGAAAGCAATTTAGAAAATATTTACACAATTATTTAGTCCCTAATTACTACCTAAACTGTAAATTTACAAAGAAATATTTTTGAATTATATGCTTGCTTTGTAGAACAATTAAACATGTGATCTGTGCACATTAGTTAATAATGTAAGCCAGTTTACTTTTTATTTCATCAAACTAATTTCACAACAAAAATACAATTCCATTGTAAAAATAACATAAGAACAAAATGAAATCAAAATTATTATACGTTTATCTGTGAAGAATTTAACGGTTGTGAATTTTGGAAAACTAATGAAAATTATACAGCTTTGTAAATAATACCTTCAAAAAAATGATGAAGAGTCACAACTTTCATGAGCAATGGAATCACATCAACTTTCATGAGCAAAAGCAAATTAGACCACGTACAACATGTTTTACATAACCTTCCCTGGCAAACAATTTGATCGCAAAGAAAACAAACCTTCTGAAAACCATGAATAAACAGACCGGAGCTGCCCATCTCTGTGAAAATCAACAATACAGCCTGTCTTTTACATAATCGACTGTCTCATATTCCCAAAATACATAACACTTTGTACCAACTCATGGAGACTCACAGAGCCTTTCACAAGCAAAGGCAGAAATTAGACCAGGCAAATCTTCTTTCCAAAAATTTCCCTGACAGACAAGTCAATAGCAAAGAAGCCTCCTTGAAAGCATGAACAAACAGACAGGAGCTGCCTACCCGTGTGCAAATAAATACATTATTACTCCACAACAGTAATAATGTCCAAAATAATATAGCATCAAAACGATTTATTTTTCATAGATTTCAGCCAAACTAACTAAAACACTAAAACCTTTTTTAAAATAGTTATTTTTTTCACATTCTAATGTTACATAATACTGTACCTTCAATGTCCTAATTGTAAATCATCCTTTTTTAGAGCATTTTATTTAGGCTGATGCTGTGATGCTGTAAATTGCTGGATGTAATGATGTCTGGCTGGAGTCTTCAGAATATTTGTACGCTAATGACACCAAACGGCATCAGCTCTGGTGGATAATGGTAGTGTGAACGGCCTGGGGGTGCCTGCCTTAAGGAGTAAGCATGCATCCTTGAGGTGCTTGGGTGCTAAAGGAAATAGTGCTAATGTGAATACCCATCTTTGCGTGTTACATCTGCTAGGTGAGAAAGTCTGTCATCTACTGACAGATACAGTTCTTGGATCTGTTGTTGGAATGTCAGAGGGCCCTTCATACTTTACCTTATGCAGGGAGTTGATCATTCCCATCTCTAGCTCTAGGAGCCATTTCTCCACCTGGCCCCGAGCCTTGGAGGTGGAGATGATATCTACTAGTTCCACCACCTCTCCCTCGCTACTCTTCATGTGGGTGATGTCCAGCAAATCTGTGAAGACCACGTCATTGATGCCTTCGAAACACTTCTTCAGATGAGGCTGCACTCTACACATAAATGAGGATGAAAAAGATTGCATTCAGGTAGTGCTTTTAGCTAGAATGGGGTTTGAACTACGGGTTTTGCGGATATAATCACAGAATCCAGACAAACACAGAATTTAACAAAGTGAAAAAAATGCTATATTTTTCTACCCTGGGAATCCAGAGTTCTTGCGAGAGCACAATTTGAATTTGCTCAGCAAGTTACTCTGGCACCGAGTAATTCTGCTAATTAACTATGCCCTTGTAGCTGAGCTGCACCAATCACATCGGTGTATCTGATATAGGCGTGCCAGAGGCGTGTTAAACAGATGACGACAGCGCTGCGACCTCGAAGTCATTAGTAAACATTGTAAGATTGCTATGGATGAACACCAGTTGTTTAAAAAAGCTTTGGCCACTACAATGAACGAGTTAGACTTGGCTTTTTGTCTAAAAGAGGAACAGAAGACGGCGCTCAAATCGTTCCTTTTTTAAAAAGGAAGTTTTTGCTGTTTTGTCGACCTGATACGGCAAGAGATTTATCTCCCAGTTAGCTCCGCCATAGGGGCTTAGCGAAAAACCACTAGTGATTGGTCGTAGTGTTATCCAATTGCGTACAGTGAGATTTTCAAATGCATGCTTGGTGCCGCCCCTCGAGTTGGGTCATTTTCATTACTCGAACCCAGACCCTTACATCCTCTGGATTTGGGTCTGGATCTTTCCAGGCTAATATTTTTCCATAATTCTAATTTAGTTCCAGATTATTAATAATAATTACCACAACATTTCTCCTACTTTAAAACTAGTCCAAATCTGTAAAAACGCACTCTGTCTCTCGAAGGATGCTACATTTCAGCTGCAAATACGTGCCTCTCTGTCACTCAAACATTATGATGCGCTTGATCTAATCAAGTGGTTATGAAAATTCTTCTACTGGAACCCCAGCCATGCCATGTTTTAGATGTAACAAACAGCTAGCACACCTGAATCAACTAATCATCAAGCCCTTACCTGCTCAAAGAGCAATGTGCAGGTTGAATTGATAACTGAATGAATACTTAGGGCCCTATCTTGCACCCGGTGCAATGCAGAGCAAAGCCTGAATGCAATTGTCTTTGCTAGTTTAAGACCAACGCAGTTGTAAATTTTTCGTCCAGAGCCCGCATAGTTTAAATAGCAAATGCACCTGTGCCCATCTTTGCGCCCATGGGTGTGCTGGTCTTACAAGAATGTGTGTTCAGGAAAATTCTTGGCGTAGTGCTATCTTGAGGCATCGTAAAAGTGATTGCACCATTGACCAACAATGACCAGGTCTAAAGTCAATTTCATTATCATCATTGTTATTTTAACAGCAAATTAGTCAAATGCACCTAGGCTTATGCACACCGCGTGCACACTATGCTTGTTACACACACACACAGGGAAGCGCAGCAGCACACAAACATTAAAAATATTAAAAATAAAAATATTATGATGCAAATCCGCCATCGTAATAGCAATGTGCCAAGGTACAAACACCAAATGACATGGTTTATTGCATGTTATGCCCAAAACACACCAATGAATTAATGAAGACACTTAGAACAACCCTTTTGAACCATGCGCCTGGTGCATGGACCCTTTTTTCCACTGTCAAACCAGCAGAAGTCAGGCATGTGATTGGCTAAGGACAAAAAAGCAGGAAAATATATGGCGCACCTACCATGACGCAGCGACAGCCCCCCCACACACTTTGCATATTGTAGGGCCCTATGAAATCAGTTTGATTTTTTTGGCCAATTCCGTTTTATTTCTTTTTCAAATTCCCTGACTTCCATTTACTTTCTTTCAAAATCCCTGATTTCCATCTTATTTCTGTGATTCTCCTTTTTAATCTCAAACCTCCATATAATCCCCCTTGGGCAGTGGTTCCCAAATGTTTTTGGTTACTGTACCATCAGGGGTCCTAGTACCCATGGTAGGGAAACAATACCCAGGCAAAAGTGGTTTGCTCAAATACTTTTTTCACCCACCAGCAACTAAACAACTATTTGGACATAAGTTGAATTCAGAAGCCCGCACCTGAACCTAAAATATAGAGAATACTGCTGTACAGTTTGCACTTGCATTGCCAGATAGGCTACATTTACTTTCCATATGATCAAAGTAATTATATCTAGACAGGCAGAAGCAGGCTATTTCACGAAATGTGCATAGGTATTTGTCATGTTAATAACATATTATTTCTGCTTACAGAAGAATCTATCCAAAATAAAAACTAAAAGAGTAGACAAAGATTCTCAGAAATCAAAGAAAAGTGGAACAATGACAAACTATTTATAAACGTTATTTTACAAAGTTGTATCAAGCGCAATCGTGTGGACAAAGCCATTTAACATTCAGAAGCAGTCCCGCTAGATTGACCCTGCTCTCCCGGAGTGAAAGAGCTGCCTGATTAGCAAGACCGTCATAGAATTACTTCAGGTGAATAAACATAGTAGCCTACACCTAGCTATATGCATTTGGATATGTGATTGAATGGAGAAAAACTGTCTGATTGGACATTTTGGAATAGAGTAAATACCGTTGTATTTACTCAGCTATCAAGCGCATTACGTTTGAACGATATAATGGAGCGGTAGAGAAACACACACTGCATAGCCTACAGAGTGCAAATTAACTTCTATATTTGCTGCCTTTTTGATTATGAGAAACTCAATGAGTTGTTAATATTACGGGACTATATTTGGATTATAGAAAAAATATATAGCCTATATATTGCTGAATTCCACGTAAATGTCTGAATTCCGCGTTAATGTCTGGATTATGCGGTTCCGTCCGCGTTCTCCGCATTGCGCAAAACATAGGTCCCTATAGGCTATTTTAGCAGGATACAGAAGTCTCTGTCTGGTTGTGTTTGTGAGTGTTTTACCATAGCGCCCTATTCTTGGTGTCACGTGCATTACTACAGAATTTATTATACTTGTCAAAAAGAAATTGGAACTCCACTATGTCTCTTTACATTTATTTTGTGCCGTTGTTGGCTTCAGCTAAGATATTGAACACATAACCTTCCACAACGATTGCAGGCTCTTTGGTGGAGCTCTGCTTAAGTTCCATCGTGACAAATGAATGGACTACTTGCGGAGTGACATGAATCAGAGGCACAAAAAACGTTGACAGCGGTGAGTGGTCATTCAGAGCCGTGACATCACACCCCGGACCCGTGCCTTGCACACTCCCCCAGAAAAAAAGAAGGATTTGCATGATTTACAAGAGCCTCATTTTCAGGTCGGAAAAGCCGGATTTCCGGATTTATCCGGAAGAATCACACCCCTGAGAAGTGGATTTGGACACGCCCAAAGCGCACTTGCGGCATGCGCTTCATGCCGTGCGCTTAGATCATTAAAATTGTGCCCTTAATGTTGTCGGAAGAGGTCTTTTAAAAACACATATGCAGGAATTGCTATGTTACACACTATGACCATTATAAGCCAGGCTCTTTCCCGCTAGCAACGCATCATATGACGTAGGCAGGGGCAAATACGTGCTTGCGCTCTGCTCTCTCATTGCGGTTGTAGATGTAGTTAGAGCAGTGGTGAGAGAGTGTGAGATATACAGAAAGTTTTACAGTAGCCATAATCGTAAGAGCTCGATTTCATCACCGTCCATAGTAATTTGAGCATGAACTTGACCAGACTCCCTTGCATTACGCCACTTCCAGTGAGTGATTTATAGATGCAGATTTTTTATCACAATTTTATCTCTAAATATTTTTTTTGTCAGTTATCTATTTCTCCAATTTAGTTGTTTATCATTAATGTACACCATGCTATATTGAGGTGTCCAACCGGCACATTGCTCTTTAAATCAGGTGAACTAATTCAGGGAAGAAACTAAAGGAAAAAATGCAAGGTTTAAGAACCACATATCTATACAACGCTACGTACTTCCTTCTAAATTCCCCCAAACGCTTGGTTCTCCATGTCAATCATGCATTCCAAAGGACTTGCCTTTGGTTTTTATACTGCTGAGGAAAAATTGTGTATTAACCGAATCATGAAAATTACTATGTTTTTGTGATCGCTTGTTGGCATTCCGATGATGCCTGGGGGTAAGGCATGGGATGGTGCAAACTGACACAACACTGCACGAGGTGGACGAGTAGGTAGTCAGACGAGGGTGCCTCTTCACGTCTCTCTCTAGCGACCCCTTTCGTGGAGGTCAGGTGTCTGTCAATACAATCAAAGTTGTATCGTTGACATATGTATAGACTCCCACGTATGTATCAAGGCTTCCATGTTGGAAAAACAGTGTGATAAGAATTGGACAACTTGGCGACACGAGGAAGTATGTGATTGAACTTCGACCATCCTACATCTTCTGAGGAGTTGCCGATGAGACATGATCAAATGGAAATACGAGATGAACAAAAAACAATAAATGTTGTAAATGTTGGTGTATTTCAACATATTCCAATGCATTTTCATGCTGTTAAAATACTGTCAGTTCCACTAATTTACAGGCATTCATATTTTATTTAATCTGTATTGTATGAACCAATTTAGAAATAACAGCATGTTTTGTATATAGTCACCTTATTTAAAGTTGCAAAAGTATCAAGTCATTTGTGAAAACTCTATAGCAATGAAATAGATATGCGGTAATACAAATAACAAATGCTGTAGTAAATAAAAACAAATTAAATCAGTCTTGAACACTGCACAGTGGGATAATATGCAAATAGGCAATTTGCCATCTAATTCACTGAAGTGTTTACAGATTTTAGAAAAAATGTCATTGTAAAAGCATTTGCTAAAGCCAAAAAATGTTTCTGAATTTTTTCCTTCACAATATGTTAATGCCCCGGGAGTGGGTTCTGGCTTGGGTATGTAGGCAGAGTGGTTTCACATGGATGAGGCTCCTTGTGTTTCAGCTAACCTTTCTACATTTTATTTTTATTTTTTTATTTAACCTTTATTTAACCAGATGGGCTCGTTGAGAACAAATTCTCATTTAAAACGGCGACCTGGCCAAGATAAAGCAAAGGTGCAAGTACAGACAGAGTTACACATGAATACAAATACACAAGAATAACACAATGGGTCGGGTAAGGGAGAAAGATAGAAAAGTGCAGTTGAATGTGCAGTTGAA
>JACXGM010019066.1:5955-18720 GCA_016801145.1 Umbra pygmaea | reverse complement strand
GCCCAGGTCAGGCGCTTCTGCCGCTGTTTCTGGTTCAAAAGTGGCTTGACCTGGGGAATGCGGCACCTGTAGCCCATTTCCTGCACACGCCTGTGCACGGTGGCTCTGGATGTTTGTACTCCAGACTCAGTCCACTGCTTCCGTAGGTCATCCAAGGTCTGGAATCGGTCCTTCTCCACAATCTTCCTCAGGGTCCGGTCACCTCTTGTCATTGTGCAGCGTTTTTTGCCACACTTTTTCCTTCCCACAGACTTCCCACTGAGGTGCCTTGATACAGCACTCTGGGAACAGCCTATTTGTTCAGAAAATTCTTTCTGTGGGAAATGCCAAAATGCCTGAAGTCCAGTGTCAAGTACCAACCTTTGTTTGCAATTACAGAGATCATACGTTTCCTGTAGTTCGACCAGGTTTGCATACACTGCAGCAGGGATTTTGGGCCACTCCTCCATACAGACCTTCTCCAGATCCTTTAGATTTCGAGGCTGTCGCTGGGCAATACAGACTTTCAGCTCCCTCCAAAGATTTTCTATTGGGTTCAGGTCTAGAGACCTGGCTTAGACACTCCAGAAACTTGAGATGCTTCTTACGGAGCCACTTCTTAGTTGCTCTGTCTGTGTGTTTCGGGTCATTGTCATGCTGGATGACTCAGCCACAACCCATCTTCAAGAGGGAAGGAGGTTTGTTGGCCAAGATCTCGCGATACATGGTCCCATCCATCCTCCCCTCAATATGGTGCAGTCGTCCACATGACCTTCTCCCATTCCTCCTGTGGATCATCCAGACGGTCGTTGGCAAACTTCAGACCTGCCTGGACATGCACTGGCTTAAGCAAGGGGACCTTGCGTGTGCTGAAGGATTTAAATCCATGACGGGATAGTGTGTTACTAATGGTCGTCATTGAGACTGTGGTCCAAGCTCTCTTCAGGTCATTGACCAGGTCCTGCCGTGGAGTTCTGGGCTGATCCCTCACCTTCCTCATGACTATTAATGCCCCACGAGGTGAGAACTTGCATGGAGCCCTAGACAGAGGGAGATTGACCATCATCTTGAACTTCTTCCATGTTCTAATAAATGTGCCAGCATTTGTTGCCTTCTCACCAAGCTGCTTGCCTATTGTCCTGTAGCCAATCCCAGCATTGTGCAGGTCTACAATTTTAACCATGATGTCCTTACACAGCTCTCTGGTCTTGGCCATTGTGGAGAGTTTGGAGTCTTTTTTACTGAATGTGTGAACAGATGTCTTTTATACAGGTCACAAGTTCAAACAGGTGCAGTTAATACAGGTAATGAGTGGAGAACAGGAGGGCTTCTTAAAGAAAAACAAACAGGTCTGTGAGAGCTGGAATTCTTATTGGTAGGTGATCAAATACTTATGTCATGCGATGAAATGCAAATGAATTATTGAAAAATCATACAATGTGATACTCTGGATTTTTGTTTTAGATTCTGTCTCTCGCAGTTGAAATGTACCTATGATGAAAATTACAGACCTCTACATGCTTTGTAAGTAGGAAAACCTGCAAAATCAGCAGTGTATCAAATACTTGTTCTCCCCACTGTATGTGACCCATCACCTAACTCAAGTCATTCAATGGAGATGCGTAAATTTTTTTCCATCTTGAATATGTAAACATTCATTTTTGCTGAATAACAAATACTTTTGTTTTTGTTAAATACAAAAAACAACACAAGTTTTTTGAGCATAAAAAAGAACAGTATGTTTACTTTTACTTTCAGTTTCACCAAAGGAAATGTAAGAGATTAGAGATATATATTTTTTTAATAAATTTAAACAAAAAAAAAATCACAGTAAAGATACTGTGTCTGCAAATATATCAATACATTTGTACAATTTTAACCCCCCCAACATAATCCCCAGCCCCCATAACACCCTCCCCTGCTAACCAGGAAAACCGAAAAAGTTTTAATGCCATTTTTATCCCAGAGAGTAAAAGCACTGTCGATCACAGAAGGAGTAAATAAATTGTTATTATTAATAGGGCCCAAAATGGATGTAGCGGAGAACTTAAAGTGAACTGGTACCAAATTTTGAGCGTGGATAGTACCGGTTGTAACGTGAGGGAGATGTAGGGAGAGTGGAGCATAATTATTTAGCAGGGAGAGAGGAGGAGGAGCAGGAGAGACCTTCTAGCAGGCACCATGATGTATCTAGGGAATGCAACCAGAATAGCGGTTTCTGAAGTTTGGCGGCCCAATAGTAATATATAAAATTAGGAAGTGCGAGCCCACCACTGAATTTACATTTCTGAAGTAAAAACCTGCTGATTCTTGGTGTTTTTCCAGTCCAAATGAAAGAGGAGACCACCTGGTTAATTTCTGTAAAAAAGACATGGGTAAGAACAAAGGGATAGATTGGAAAAGATACATGAATTTAGGCAAGCCATTCATTTGAACAGCGTTTATCTTCCCTATTAGAGAGAGAGGGAGGTTACCCCACCTCTTAAAATCTGCCTTCATCTGAACGAGAAGGGGGGAAAAGTTAGCTGAAAGGAGAGCCGGCATTGAGTGAGTGACATTCACTCCTAGGTACTTGAAACCCGACTGATTAAGTTGAAAGGACAGATCTGTCTGCTGAAGCAGCAGTGCGGCTGGATTGATTGGGAAACATTCATTTTTTTAAAGATTTAGCTTATAGCCGGAAAAAGAACTGAAATTCTCCAGAATTGAAAGAATAGTTGGAAAAGACGCTGTTGGATTGTGTACAAATAAGAGCAAGTCATCAGCATATAAAAACAGCTTGTGTTCAATTCCCTCCTGTAAAACACCCTGGAAGGAGGGTGAGGCCCGTAAGGCCACCGAAAGGGGCTCAATAGCGACAGCGAAGATGGCAGCCCTGTCTTGTCCCGTGTTCTAGGGTGAAGTAGTCAGAATAATTATCATTGGTACAGACACAGGCCTGTGGGGATGAATACAGTAGCCTGATCCAAGCTATAAATTTATGACCAAAACCAAACTTTCTAAGGGCGGCAAATAAATATTCCCATTCTATTCTGTCAAATGCCTTTTCAGCATCAAGCGATACCACAACTTCCGGAGATTTTGAGAACTGTTTTGAATAAATAGTGTTAAACAGGGTCCGAATGTTAGAAAATGAGTGTCTGCCCTTAATAAAACCTGTCTGTTCCTCTGAGATGATTGATGGGAGCGTCGCTTCTAGGCGCCTCGCTAGCACCTTTGCGAGAACCTTCACATCCACATTGAGGAGGCTGAGGCCTGTAAGAGGAGCAGGCAGTAGGATCATTCCCTTTCTTAAGTAATAGAGCTATGGACGCTTGTGTTAGGGTTGTAGGAAGCACACCGCGGTCCAATGACTCATTATACATTGATAAAAGGGAGAAAAACGCAACTGGAATTTCTTAAAAAATTCATTTGCGAACCCGTCTGGGCCTGGGGCTTTGCTACTTTGCATAGAGTTAATAGGCTCAACAACCTCCTCAAGCCTCAGAGGAGAATCCAGATCATCTGCAAACTCACAAGCGACAACAGGGGTGTCTAACGGCTCCAAGAATTGAGTCATATTAGCAGTGTCTTGTGGGAACTCGGATGTATAAAATGAAGAATAAAATGCTTTAAATGAATTGTTTATCCCATCTGGATCTGAGATTAAACAGTTAGAAGATACTTCAATTAAAGGAATTAGACGTGTAGCAGCACGTCAATTTAATTGGTGTGCAAGCAGGCGGCTCACCTTGTCACCTTGTTCATAATATTTAGCCCGCGAATACAAGAGTAACCGTTTCGCATTCTTGGTGGATAGGAGGTTGAATTCAGCCTGTAGATTCAACCTTTGTTTATATAGCTCTGGAGATGGCGTCTGAGCATTGTTATGATCCAGGTCACAAATAGTTTGAAAGTTCCTCCAATCTAAGCCTATGAGCTCTATTTAAGTGAGAGGAATAAGATATGATAATACCTCTTAAATAAGCCTTGAGTGTCTCCCATGAAAGTGAGGGGGGGGTTGAGTTGGTCTGATTGGAGTATAAAAAATTGTCAATAGCAGAGGTAATACAGTCACAGAAACTAGAGTCAGAAAGGAGAAGAGAATTAAACCTCCAGCGAGGAGGAGAACAGGATTTTCCTAATAGAGCTAACTCAATTGCAAGAGGACCATGGTCAGAAACCACAATTGGCAAATATTCAGAGGAGGTCACGTTCGGGAGCAAGAAATGATCCACAAAGAAATAGTCGATCCGAGAGAAGGAACGATGAACATGGGAAAAGAAAGAGTACTCATGTGCCTGTGGATTATGGAATCTCCATGGGTCAGTATACCGTTCTTGATCATGAAATCTAATATGGACCTTGACATATTAGAAGGAGGCATGGGTCTGGGGTTAGAGCGATCCAGGTTCTGGTCCATAACACAGTTCAGGTCTCTTGCAAAAATCAATCGATGTGTGTGTGACAGACGTATCCTCCCCAGCAACCTGTTAGCAAAATCAGGATCATCAAAATTGGGAGCGTAAACAATGACCAATATTACAGGGGTGTTCCAAATGGAACCAGTTAAAATTAAGTACCTCCCATTGCTATCCGATACCACACTGGAAGCAAAAAAATGTATTCTCTTACTAATCAATATTGCCACACCTCTAGCTTTAGAATTAAAATTGGAGTGGAATATCTGGTTAAATCTCTCGTTTTGTAGCCTTGAGTGGTCTTTAATTCGTAGATGTGTCTCTTGCAGGAATGCTATATCAGTCTTAAGCTTTTTTAATTTTGAGAAAACGTGGGATCTCTTATTTGGATTGTTACAGCCTTTTGTAGCATGTCAATGAGGAATCTGGAAACAAATGCAGGTACGGAGATCCTTTTCATAATGTATAACCAACAGAGCAGCCTGGTGACCATGAAACAAGTGAGCAAGACAGAAACACCATACAGTGGCAATAATCGACAAAGGAGGAATTGCATAGCTTGGCTTAAATACTTAGGGCTGAGTACTAAATACGAAGCACCTGTGTGCCTAACGATCAGGACCATAGAGAAGGCTAAACCTTTAAAAACAGTCGGTGCTGAACTGTCATGCCCTGTACGTAAAAGGAACAGAAATAACGGACCATGCCCGAATGAAATAAGACAACCAGCCTGGAACAAATAAAGGGACGTGCGTAATGGCACGTGCAGCGAATGTACACACAATAGTCATTGTCCATGTTGACTCCAGAACCCCTAGTATTCTGGGGATGGTGAGCGCTGAGTCGACCCCTGGGCCCGGGTGGTCGTTACACTTTTAATATTCCAAGTTATTAGTTTAACAGTGGAAGGGCACCCAGCACTGCTGTGGTCAACTATTAACATGCTTGCCATTAGAAATAATATACAAATAGCTCCCAAGAAAAGATAAGGTTAGAAGACATCATGTCCCCAGTCCTCCAATCTGTATACATAGCCAATGATTAGATAGTTAATACAAACATAAGATTGCCAAAGGCAATAACACAGAAACCAATAAACAAAACGAAAAAAAAAATAAGAATAGACAGATCCCCAAACCCACCCCCCACAACCAAAAGTCTCTGCTCACTAAATGACAGAGACAGCAGGTAGTTTTAAACATAGACCCGGTTAGCGTGAAACAAGGTGTTCCTATCTACCACCAGTGTGGCAGTATGCTCCGCCCCACCCCCCAAAAAAAACAATTATATTAATATCACTCCAAAAAGGATGCAGTAATGACAAAACCAACCAAGCTGGGTCCACTAGTACATCTGGAAACAACAATAAGGTCACTCTGTTATACAACCAAGATGCATTGTCAAATAACAAACCTAATACAAAAATAAATTAAACAGTTACCTCAGCACTTCCCAGAGTGAAGGGAAAAAAAACAGGAACCAACCAGAAAGAATGCCTAAACATTTATTTGATTAATAGTAATTCATCCCGGCTGCGAAATTAATGTCAACTTAGAATGACTCTGTTAAAGCAGTGGTTCTCAAACCTCTCCTCGGGGACCCCCAGCCAGTCCATGTATTTGAACTACCCTTGAGCTGGCACACCTGGTTCAACTTATCTACTAATCAACATGTTGTTTATTAGTGAATCTGATTTGATGGTTCAGGGCTACAGCTAAACTGTGTCATGTCTGGGGGTCCCCAAGGAGAGGTTTGAGAACCACCGTGTTAAAGAACTGTAAGACAGAGCGCAAAATAGATCCCAAGGCTAGGAGAGCAGCCCCTCAAAAACGATTAAAAAAATAATAATAGTCAAGTAGAAGCAAAGGCTATCTTGGAATGGGCAAAATAATAATACAGCTCACAGCATGGATATAACATGTTCATGATTTACCAAAGTGCTCGCCGAACCAATATTCAGCTTCTTCTGTTGAGTCAAAATGAAGCTTTTTACCATTATGTTTCACAAAAAAGCAAGCTGGGAACTTTGTTTGATGTTCAAATACTTAGCTCTCTTTAATGAAACCGCCGCACTATAATCAGGAAAAATGTAAACCTTAGTACCAGAGAAAAACAATTGATCTGAGCGGCGTCTCGAAGGCAGATGGAACGACCTCAGCGAGAAGGCTAGCTACGAAACCGGTTGGGTCTCCAGCCTCCAATGACTCTGGGACACCGACCAGTTGTATGTTGCTACATCTTGAATGGGATTCAAGATCCTCAGCCCTGTCCCACAGCTTATGGTTCTCGGTCTCCAGATGTGAAATCCTAGCCTCCAAACCGATTATCGTGTCACCTTGGGGGGAAGAGCAGAGCTCCAGCTCAATAGTACGTTGTGCCTGCAGTTCCATGGAGGATCTCACTTGGTCAAGGGCTTTCTAAAGTGGGGCAATGGCGGCCTTGATGAAGGACTTAAACTGTCCGAACAGGGCAGTTGAAATATCAGCCCAAAGCTCTGCTCCAAAGGACCTAAGATCTGCTTGGGTAACTAGGGGAGAACTGGGCTCATCATCCTGGCTCTCCGAATCTGCCACGGAGGGAGAGACGTTTGCCACAGCCTTTTATTTAGCTCTTGGATTAGGCATTACAAACGCTGGTAATTGCTATTAATAAAAGTTATGATGTTTGTAGATTTTTTCCCTTTGTTGTTTGGTATTTAAAAAAACATGTAAGGTTAGCGAGGTTTACTCTGATTTGGAGCTAGCATAAATGAATTGGTGCAGAGCTTCCACACGGGCAGCCTCGTCGTTCACATTCCAAAACCGGAAGCCCTAAGACTGGTTCAGAGAAACATTTCTAAGATCTTAAGCAAAATAGAACATTTGGCCTAAGGTAGTATTGTTAAAGAATAGAGAACAGATATTTTTTAAACATATGAAAAAATGGAAATGGATTATTCACGTGTCACACAGCCTGGGAAAAAAGCTGGTCTGTTTTAAACCAATGTAAATAGCAAAAGAAAAAAAAAACTATGCTTCATCATGATTTAAACCATTTGCTTATGCTTAGCATTTAAACTATAACTATAAATAAACCGCTCTTCTATAAGCATAAACCGAAACCCAAAAGCAGTCTTTAAGTGGTGCACAGCCTGATATACTTGGGGCCCTATCTTGCACCCGGCGCAATGCAGCGCAAAGTCTGAACGCAGGTGTCTTTGCTAGTTTAAGACCGACGCAGTTGTCATCTTCCCGTCAGGCGCCCACGTTGTTTAAATAGCAAATGCACCTGCACCCATATTTGCGCCCATGGAAGTGTTGATCTAACAGGGAGGTGTGTTTAGGATCATTCTTGGTGTATTGCTATCTTGAGGCATCAGAAAGTGATCGCGCCATTGACCAACAAAAACCTGGTCTAAAGTCAATGGCGCAGCATGTCATAGTTATTTTAACAGCAAATTAGTCAAATGCACCTATGGCATAGGCACAGCATAAACATTGCAGACTCGCCGACCATGGGACTCATGAGTTGCTGAGGACTCGTGAGTTGCCTAGGACTCGTGAGTTGCCGATGACTCGTGAGTTGCCGATGACTCGTGAGTTGCCGAGGACTCGTGAGTTGCCGAGGACTCGTGAGTTCTTGTGTGAGTCAGTCAATAGCATGAATCAGTCAGCTATGTTGTTTAAAATAACATACAATGTTCTGCACGTAGCATAGCTAGGCTTACTGTAGGTTTGGTGTATACATGTAGTATATTAACATGCAATTAGGTCGAGCAGACAGTCTGAAACATTGCCACTCGGCCCAGCTCGCAGACCATGGGACTCGTGAGTTGCGGAGGACTCGTGAGTTGCGGAGGACTCGTGAGTTGCGGAGGACTCAATAGTTGTTGCGTAAGTCAGTCAATCGCGTGAATCAGCTGGCTACGTTGTCTTGAGTGGATCTGTATCAGTCGAGCGAGTGAAGTCTCTCCTCGAGTCAGGGTAAAGCAATTCCACAACAAAAGCACTACTATAATGTAAATATTTGTCTTTTTTCTTAGCATTTATTATTTGCACATTTTGCGTGTTTGTTCCATTTTATTGTTGTTTTTGTATTTAATATATTTTATTGTTCTATTTATTTTTGTTGTAATATTGTTTAATTAATTTGCACATTTGGCATTTTTTTATCTATTATTATGACATTGCCTATGCGTGGCTAAATGTTATGTTTCTTTTTTCATGTCTGCCTTTTTAAAATAAATGTTTGTTACTAAACTCTGGAATAGTGAATCTGCACCGTGTGAATCCACAGAACTTCCTACTACATTAGTGGTTAAAGAGATTGGGCTTGGACTGAGTTTCATTGGAGATTTGGCAATAATGACTCAAGGGACTCGGATCAGTTTAGTGAGTGACTCAGAATAACCCAAATTCTTAAAATGAATCGAGTTAGCCAGGCCTAATTTGGACACGCTTAAAGCGCACTTGTGCCATGTGCTTCACGTCATGCATGTAGATCGTTAAAATAGGGCCCAAGGTCTCAAATGGGCTTGTTATTTAAAGGGTAACACAGACCATATTCTATCATTTGTATACAAAGTTCCTAAATCGTTTGTAGTAATTACTTGATGGTCTCCCTCATCAGTCAGTTCTCTCACTCAGAGAGAACAGGATAGAGCTACCGCCATCAATAGGCTAAATGGGTTGGTGCATATAAAGACTCTATTTGTCCATTGTTCATTTCTAAAGAAACCTGATAATGTATAAAAAGCTCCATTACCTTGTATCTCACGTCATGGCCCAGGAGCAGCCATTTTTGTGAAAATATGCTCAATATTGTATCATAACCACGCGACTTACTGTCGCACAGTAGAGAAATTACTGTAAAGTCCAGGAGAAGCTTGCAGGCAATCGGGGGACGTGGAGGCATACAGTAAAAATGTCAAAATAATCTTTCTCTGCAAGATGCAAGATTCGGCATGATTCAGATGTCTCTTGGCACGGCTAGGATAAGAATGATTACTTTCAGAGACGTTGCTCCAGTCACACCTACGTCATCACGCTCAGCTTGAGGCTGCGCAGTACGCTTGGCTATCACTGAAAAAGTGATTTTAATTGACTTTACGTTCTCTCCATAGGAATGAATGACATAGTTTCGTCCATCTTGTATACTGTCATTGGTTATACCGATCCACAGTTCAGCCGAGTGAATAAAATTTCGGTGGCAGTTTTTGAAAGAAAACAATACAACAAATGGCCGCCTGGTGGCTCCAGGGTGCACATTCATCCAAAGCATTTCCCTTAAGATAATCTCTAGTGTACAACATGTTTATCATTAAAACAACCACGTTCTGAAGTTAAATGCATTATTTGTAGCACATTAGTAAATTTAAACCATTGTCATACAATATAATTGTCTCATCTAAACTGTCCAATGTATATTTAAAATACCTTTCCATTTACGAAATCCTACACAGTCTAAACAGTTAAACTCAACACCACCGAAAACATGAACAGTTCATATGGATTTGATGGTGTAATGGAAACGACTAAGGTCTGTGAGCAGGTTGGACAGGGTTCGATTCCAGCAAATGACGAAACCATATTTATGGTGTTACAGTATATTAATCATACACTGTTCGTTAATGCTTTCATTTTTATTAAAGCTCATTGTTGTTCATTTTGTTCACCTAAAAGTAGTAATGGGTACATCTATTAATCATACACTGTTCATTACTGCTTTCATAAACTACTTTAGTAATGGGCACAGCACATCTATTACTGATTGAAATAATTTTATTTCAACAGGAATTGTGGCCAGATCGACTTTGATAACTATCGTGAATTTTAAGCGTTGCTTTTGTGTAGAGAAAGATTATCTTATATGTTTTTTAAATATCAAGAAATAATGAACGTCACCAGAACTTGTTCGCATGATATACAGAGAGAGCGCTGAGTGAACTACAGTACATATCTGGTGTCAAACAATATACAGTGCCTTGCGAAAGTATTCGGCCCCCTTGAACTTTTCGACCTTTAAAAGATATAAAACTATAATTTTGTGAAGAAGCAACAAAAAGTGGGACACAATCATGAAGTGGAATGAAATTTATTAGATATTTCAAACTTTTTTAACAAATAAAAACTGACAAATTGGGCGAGCAAATATATTCAGCCCCTTTACTTTCAGTGTAGCAAACTCTCTCCAGAAGTTCAGTGAGGATCTCTGAATGATCCAATGTTGACCTAAATGACTAATGATGATAAATAGAATCCATCTGTGTGTCATCAAGTCTCCGTATAAATGCACCTGCTCTGTGATAGTCTCAGAGGTTCGTTGAAAGCACAGAGAGCATCATGAAGAACAAGGAACACACCAGGCAGGTCCGAGATACTATTGTGGAGAAATTTAAAGCCGGATTTGGATACAGAAACATTTCCAAAGCTTTAAACATCCCACGGAGCACTCTGCAAGCGATAATATTATCAGACCACTGCAAGCCACCTGGGAGACACACCAAACATGTGGAAGAAGGTGCTCTGGTCGGATGAAACACAAATCGAACTTTTTGGCAACAATGCAAAACGTTATCTTTGGCGTAAAAGCAACACAGCTCTCAAAAATGGTGGTGGCAGCATCATGGATTGGGCCTGCTTCTCTTCAGCAGGGACAGGGAAGATGGCTAAAATTGATGGGAAGATGGATGGAGCCAAATACAGGACCATTCTGGAAGAAAACCTGATGGAGTCTGCAAAAGACCTGAGACTGGGATGGAGATGTGTCTTCCAACAAGACAATGATCCAAAACATAAAGCAAAATCTACAATGGAATGGTTAACAAATAAACATATCCAGGCGTTAGGATGGCCAAGTCAAAGTCCAGACCTGAATCCAATCGAGAATCTGTGGATAGAACTGAAAACAGCTTTTCACAAACTCTCTCCATCCAACCTCACTGAGCTCGAGCTGTTTTGCAAGGAGGAATGGGCAAAAAATTTTGTCTCTCGATGTGCAAAACTGATAGAGACATTCCCCAAGCGACTTACAGCTGTAATCGCAGCAAAAGGTGGCGCTACAAAGTATTAACTTAAGGAGGCTGAATAATTTTGCACACCCAATTTTTCAGTTTTTTATTTGTTAAATAAATAAATATTTGAAATACTCAATAAATTTCACTCCACTTCATGATTGTGTCCCACATGTTGTTGATTCTTCACAAAAAAGTACAGTTTCATATCTTTATGTTTGAAGCCTGAAATGTGGCAAAAGGTTGAAAAGTTCAAGGGGGCCGAATACTTTCGCAAGGCACTGTACGTCAGTGGATGGGAGGCAATGGGCGGCAACAATATGTCAGGTAAGCGACTTGTTCTTCAGGGCATTCCTGGGGATTCTTGAGTTGTCACAATGCTATTTGTCTCTCCCGCTTTCTCATCTACATAGGGGGAATCACAAACAAATGGTTTGATAGCCAGTACGCCCACTTCTCCACCTTCCCCAATGGGTGATCATCAGGCAGTCATTGTCTTTAAATAGCTACCAAATTGTTTTTATAAACAGATTTAATCTCTGTATCCAGAAACATATCGAAATGCTAACTTGTTGAAAAGGAATCACAGCAGGAAAATATAAAAATAGTAACTAGTAATAGTAATCTTTACTTGTACAATCAATCTTTATTGGTAATTCATAATGACATTGCTGGTATTAGCTTAATATCCAGGTTTTACACAATGCCTACAGGTGTATACTGTAGGTAATTAAATATATATTTTTATCTCGTTCACCATTTGTGCTGCATCTTGGGGAGAAAATATAAAAAACATGATAGATAATTGAGTTCATAATCCCATACAAATCATTCTGAAAATGACTGCATTCCATTAGTTGTCTACTGTACTGTAGGTCTGTTCAGCCAAGTTGCTAACGAGCATGCTAGAATCAAGCCCGCCGAGATACACCATGTGACCATTTCATTTCATGTACAGTATAGACAGGATGATAATGACTAACCAATTGCCAGCATGCCCACCTCTACACATTCCCCAGGTGGTGAGAATTAGGCAGTCATTGTCTGTAGATAGCTACCAAATTGTTGTTAAACAGATTTACTCTCTGAATGCGGAAGCATAATGAATTCCTAACATAATTGGCACATGCCCGCGGTGTAATGCAGTACAGTCTTGTGAGAGATGCAATCTGAATATTCCATATTGTGTTCTGTAAACTCTAAGGTGCTGGAAAGGAGGGTTCGGCTGATAGTCGAACCTCAGGTTGAAGAGGAACAATGTGGATTCCGTCCTGGTCGTGGAACAACGGATCAGCTCTTTACTCTCGCAAGGATCCTGGAGGGGGCCTGGGAGTATGCCCATCCTGTCTACATGTGTTTTGTGGATTTGGAGAAGGCGTATGACCGGGTCCCCCG
>JACXGM010019065.1:0-12281 GCA_016801145.1 Umbra pygmaea | reverse complement strand
AAGAATGCAGACTGCCTTCATCCATTTGCAAATGTAGCTAGAAAATACTGCAAATCTACTGTATCTCCATCTTTTCTAGTGAATCTTACTTTGTATGTCTGAATAAATATGAAAAACACATTATGGTAAATGCTTTAGCAGTCGTCCTGATAGTTGCACTGACTATGCGTAAGTTAATAACTTCTGTCACATATTGCCAACAGCACACAACTTCAGAAGGTAACAGAACTGAATGCTACAAAAGCTACAAAAAATAGGAAAAATCCCTTTAGTAAATCTTGGGAACTAGCATATTGGAAAACGTCAACTTAAATAATACAAAATACACACAATAGTAGAACAGCAAAATTGATATTTTACAATATCTAACTAGCAATGAATGCATAGTAAGGAAAAAATAATAATGTGTATTTTTGGATATTGGTTTTATTGTCCCTGTATTATGCCTGTGTTCAGTAAGAACTGACAGGACTAATGAATGGGAAGTTACATAGTAGAGCTTTAATCATCATCATAAAATGCTTTGAGAGGCGTGTCAAAGAACACATCATCTCCTCCCTCCCCAACACACTTGACACTCTCCAATTCACCTACCGCCCCAAAAGATAAACAGATTGCACTGCACACCGCCCTTATGCACCTGGACAAAAGGGATGCGTATGTGAGGATTCTGTTTATTGACTACAGCTCGGCCTTCACACCACAGTGTCCTTCTTGTTCATCACAAAGGTCATGGCTCTGGGTTTGCCCCCCTCCATTTGCAATTGGGTCCTGAACTTCCTGACTGGCTTCCCTCAGCTGATAAATGTTTTTCATTACCTCCCACTCATATCAACAGAGACACCATAGAAAAGTTCAAACTGGCATTTCAATTTGGGTTTATATCTTTGTACTGAATAAACTTGCCCTGTCACACGTGGCTGTCAAGGTGCTCTACAAAGGCTCCATCTAGAGTATATTGACAGGCTCCATCACAGCCTGGTTCGGCAACTCAAAGATGTCCGTCTGCTTGGCTCTGCAGAGGGTGATACGTTTAGCCAAACTTGTCATTGGGGACTCACTGCCAAAGGCACCTACAATACCAAGTGTCACAGAAAGGTAAGGAAGATCGATTAGGGCCAGCTACCGGAGCCACGGCCTGTTTCTACCACTCAGGTCTATCAGCCCCCGCCAGTACAGAATCATCCAGCCAAAATGTGTAATAGCTTCTACCCCCCCAGACAATAGTAGTACAACAAAAATATATTTTGTACCTTTATCTGAGCGCACCAATTTGTTCCATGATTTACAAATTAAGCACTGGTTTTCATTATTATGACTGTAAGGGACAATAGTTTTTTTCATGTCACATTAAAAACTAATGAATTTCTGAAGGGAGGGCTATCATTTTCATTTTAGAGGGATTGAACTTTCTCCAGGTATAATAAATATAACCAACTTTCTGTCCTTTACGGCTTGTTACGAAGCTACACCTTCAAATAAAGGGTTAACTAAAAGTAAGGAAATGGATTGTGAAACATCCTTCCTGTACAGAGAACTGAGGAGGGGGGGGAGAGAGAGGACACTCTAGGGGTGTGAAGCATGATTCCACCACAGCCTGCTGTTCTTTCACTGCCCTTTTACCATCTGTAAATTAACATGTTTAAGTACACAATTCATAGGAAATGCAAAAGCGTGATATATCCAACAGGCTGTTCCAAAGAAGCAAACACTGTTTTGGTTCTGACCTTTGGAACAATTCGTCAGGCCGGTAACAAAGCATCTGAGGCCATGGTTCTGGGAAGGCATGTCCAAATGCTAAATAAAGTCTGTTGAATTGATCAGATCTAAAACTCTGTAGCCTGCGTATTAGCATGATCATGTATGTGATCTACAGCATCAGCATTATGGTAGTTCTTTCCTTTTCTCATGAAATAACAGAAACTAGAACTTGTATGAGGGTTTTATTAAAGGATGGCCACTTGTGTGAATTTGTATTGGTAAGTTTCCAAATAAGCAACCAAAATATATTGCAGTTCATCAATAAAGAAAAAATAATTAGCTGATTACATTAAAACAAACAGGGATTTTAAGTGTAATTTCAACCATCAGAAGACACCGGCAATGAGAGGATACTAAACATGAAAAGGCAAACTGAAATACTCAAGTGTTTCCAACAAGCAAACAATCAGTCAACCTTCAATGACATCTGGCAGGAAGATGGCTTCCTAATCTTCAAGCAGACTCTACTCGGGCTAGTTAATGGTAGCTGAGACACAGAGTAGACATGCAGCACTGTATAGGGGACAGCGCAGTAGCAAAATGATGTTCAGTTGGCTGGTTTTGTTGTACAATGAGTCCTGCAGTGGAAGGGTTCTGACGACACAGTATTGATCGATGCATTACACAACTGTTGGGAATATCTCCATAACGCACTGCATAACCTAAATGCAGCATGACATGTCTTGCTAATAACCGGTATCTTCTTACATTGTTCACTGCAATTACAGTAGAGACATTCTCATATTTACATTTTAGACGATTAGCATACGTTCCAATTACAGTGAATACAGGGACATCCCCCTGGAGCAACTTAGGTTAATGTGCCTTGCTCAGGGACGCAATGACATTTGTCACAGTCGAGAATTGAACCGGCAAACTTCCGTCCTTAACCAGCTGCCCCCTAGTCTAGAAAAATGAATGACTCGCAGTGCATTTGAATCCAGCCCAGTCCACAAATTAATTATCTGATTGGTGTGAGTCAGGTTTTTCAGTGAGCTTTCGGATGTGTTGTACCTCTGTGGTCTATCTGCCACAGCCAGCATGAGGAAAGTGAACCAGCTGCCACTGAGGACTCCCAGCTGCTAGGGCACAAAGGGGCAAGAGGGAGAAGCCCATGAGTATGGAACGATGTAGAATGTGAACAGTTAGGAGGGGTGGGGCCAAGAACATTGTATTTCTGCTACTACCCTGCAATACATACTCTATCCAGCATGATGCACTACAAAAGTTAAGGCTGGGTGATATGGGCCAAAATTAATATCTCAATATATTTCTGCAATTAATGATTTATCCCCTGAAATTCCTTTGTTTTTCCTTGATTTATTTGTTTTCACTGAAAAAGGTTGAAAAAAGGAATTTCTCCTATTGAAATGAACGAGTGAATAATGGCACTTTGTTACATAGGTGTGCAATACACAAACACAGACTCAAAGGAAATGGTTTTGGAATGTTTTACCAACGTTGTTGATTTTTACTTATTTAAGCCTAAACATATTTTAGTGAAAAATTAACGCTCAATCATATTATTTGTGGGGAGTAAGTACGACAAATTTGTAAGCTCTATTGCCAGAGCATCAATCATTTTGGCATGTGGACAGGACAGTGGCTAAAAACATGTCAAGCGTGTCAAACAAATAAAAAAACTAAATGAAATGAGAACCAATGTGTATGTATACTTGTGACAGGTTGTCTGTGATTTAAATGCTCTATTTGAATGCCTCTGAGAACTTTGGGAACAGCATCGCATTAGTGCCTACATTTACACTTTAAAGGAGAATTCCGGGCGATTTCAACATGTAGCTGTTTTGTAAGGAAATTTAGAGTGCTGTCCTTAGCGAGACAAACTCAAAAAATCTGTGTTGCCTACTCCCTATTATCCTCCTGCTCCAGTTTATACCAGTTATGCTACAATGGGGCAAGTTTTAAAATGTGCTTTTAGCCTCTTAACATTAGCCTCCTCCTAATATTGGATATTAGCACTTATTTGGCTTTTCCGTGCCTATTTTAAATGAGAAATGCCAAACACTAAAACCATATGCAATATAGCATGTGAATACAGCAGTAGCACAAAACCCAACTCAAATATATTGACAAAAACTATCGCTCAGCCCTACTGAAGTGCACTCAACTGCTGCATCTGTAGAGATATTAGAGACCAGAATGTTGCGGTTCAAATCTATGATTGCAAAACTGTGGTTCGGTGCAGGCACCACAGATGGAGTTCAGAGATAAAGGCATTTTAAGCAGGTGAAGCTTACATCCTGCATACTTTAGAGGGCCGCTTCCTTGCTTGTATGTTCCTGGGGAAAGGCCTGCCATAACTGTATTCAGGTTACCATTAATAAGTAACAAATACCAGGAAACATGCAAACTTTGTACTCTCATTAGAACAAAGGTATTTGGTACCATCATATATCTATATATATATATCTATATATATCTATATATATCTATATATCTATATATATATCTATATATCTATATATATATATATCTCTATATATCTATATATATATTTCTCTATATCTCTATATATATCTATATATCTATATCTCTATATATATCTATATATCTATATATATATATATCTCTATATATATCTATATATCTATATATATAAAAAACACACTGATTCAGAAGTATTTGCAGCAACCAAATTGAAATTATGATTATTATCTAGTGGGAGTAAATGAACAGTAAAGTGAAAGAGATGTCAATTTTGCTTACTTGTTTTCATTCACTTCAGTATCTAGTAACTTGAGTCAATTTCCCCATTCTACATTGCCATGAAATAATTGAAAAACTCTAGATCGTTCTGCAACAATCTTTGAAAATATGGAACTGTAAAATGAACACACTGCTTGTCAGGAAATGCTATAAAGCATGATGTTATTACAGGTTGTGTATTTTAACATTGATAACAGTGTTAAAATGCTGTTAGTTCCACATTCAGTAGGTTTATATTGCAGACCTCTGCTCAGCTTATGTAAAGAGACTGAAGAGGCTACACGTCTGCCTGGAGCATGAAAAGAACTCTGTACAGACATTAGTATGGAGATATGGTTGAATGAAGTCCATCTTCCATAATAGATGACGTACCAACATAGCAGCACTTGTAACAATAAAGCCCTAAACATATTTGGCTTCTTTAACTGCTTTACATTGCCAAAAATTAACCAGTTTTGTTACTGTAAATTATACCTGACATTTTTTGATTGCAAATTAAACTCCAGAGGTTTAGTGCATAATGTCTAATAACGACTGAAAGAACTGCTGCCAATAAGAAATAAAGCAGTAAAATATTTGCTTTGTTTCCCTTCCGCAGAGGACAAGTGCAGCATTGTAACTGATGTTCAGTCCCTCTGTGCTCCATCGTAGCAGGCATTCATTGTGCTAACGCACTTCTGTAGGCGCCCTGCATTCCAAACTTGTTGACCGTTAACTGAACAACTTCCCTGTGTGGTGTGCCTGGCGACCCAAATTCTACCTATAGCCCAAGAAGAGCCCATCGGGCTTCAGGTGGCTTAGTGGAAATCAGATGGTTTATATGCTTTCTATGCAAAAGTCAACTGTCATCATGCCCATGAGGCACCTTTATTAACCTAAGTTGCTCCAGGGGAAGTTCCTGTACTTACTGTAAGTCGCTTTGGATAAAAGCACCTGCTAAATGACTGGAAATGTAAGTTATGCAAATTAAGTCTGTCTCACAGTATATCCAAAATGAATTCAACAATGCAGAATTGATCAAACCATTTTGACTGGTTAAAAATGTATGGGTTGGGCCAGAAAACACGTGGTTAAGGTCCCATTCTAAAAAATTGTGATTGGAAAAGATATCATGATTGGTTAGACATTATCCAATTGCTGATTAATCATATATGGTTAGACAATTTGCAAAAAACAACTTTTTGAAATTACCTTAAATTATGACTGTCTCACACTGAAGAATGTACAGTAATGAACAACAAAGCAGTGAAAGATTTCAGTTTGAATTGTCTGGCAAGGCGATAAGTGAGGATGGGGAAAACAAGTGGAGTGACAGGTCATTAATGTAGTGAATCATGGAGTCAAAGTACTAAGTTAAGGTGGCTACAAAAACCAAGCAAGAGGCACTGTAGGTTGTTAATACTTCTGAATGTGGTTGTGAGAAAGTGTAACATTTCTCACTTATCGTACTAATCAATTTGCCCACAAGCAGGGTGAGAAATAAAAAAAGTGTGACTGTGGCTGGTGGATGCACAGATTTCACTAATCACTTTTTAACAGCCATGACTAAAAATTAAAATATACTGCGTAAAAGAAAACACACTAGCTCATATATTGCTTCAATAAGTTAATTTCATTATTAATACAGTTAGTAACGGCCGTGATGTAAAACAAGCCTGAGACGAATGACTTCCAGATTGCAAAATTGTGCTATTCACATCAGTTATTTTGCCTACTTTTATATTGTTCATCCAATAGCATTTTAATTAAGTAATCCAAGCATTGGCTTTATTAACTAATTAAGTCCAAAAAATCTAAAGGTAGATGCTTCTTCAGCAATGGAACCAAAATAATACAATAATAGGAAAACATTTTATGGCAAAGTAAAATAGTTAATTAGCAACAGGTTCTAATTCAATGAAGTTTGCGCTTCAGTGGCCATGTGAGATTCTCTGGTAAAATGAGTGCGCCACATCAGAATCCAATCATGAACGCAGACCACCGATCACCCACATTAAGTTTAAACCAAGCATCAGAATGAAAGATAATTTAAGTGACTTTTAATGTGTCAGAAGTGCTGATCTACTGAGTTTTCCCACACAAACATCTCTAGAGTTTACAGAGAATGGTGTGAAAAAGAGATGATATCCAGAGAGCGGCAGTTCTCTGGGCAAATATGCCTTGTTGATGGCAGACATCAGAGGAGAATGGCCAGAAAGGCAACAGTAACTCAATAATAATAATAATAAATTTAATTCATAACGCACTTTATATTCTAGCGAATCCCAAAGTGTTACATGATATAACAGGTCAGTGCTAAAAATATAGACACAGAGTGAATGAGAATAAAAACAAAAGCAATCAGGCAAAAGGGCTGGAGTTCAACCAAAAGCTCTCCTAAAAAGGTGGGTTTTAAGGCCACGTTTAAAAGCATCCACAGTCTGTGGTGTCCTCAGGTGGGCAGGGAGAGCATTCCACAGACTGGGAGCAGCTGAGCAGAAAGCCCGATCTCCCATTGTACGGAGCTTGGTCCTGGTAGGTTTCAGGAGGTCCGCTGAGGCAGATCGGAGGGTAAGTGTGGAGGTCTGTGGGGTGAGGAGTTCCTTTTGGTAGGGGGGGGCTTCACCATGGATGCACTGGTGGGTAAGGAGGGAGACCTTGTACTCATTCCTAAATGAGACAGGAAGCCAGTGGAGTGATTTGAAGATGGGGGTGATGTGGTCGTGTTTGCGCACCCCAAACAGGATCCTAGCAGTGCTGTTTTGAATGTACTGCAGCTTCCAAAAGCTTTTCTCAGGGATCCCGGTGAGGAGCGCGTTGCAGTAATCCAGCCTGGAAGAGACAAAAGCGTGGACAAGCTTTTCTGCATCTGCAGGAGTGAGTGTGAGACGGAGTTCGGCAATGTTCCTGAGGTGGAAGAAGGAAGTCTTGCAGAGATGTTTAACGTAGGTCTCAAAGGTCAGATGAGAATCCATTTTAACACCCAGGTCGGTGACTGATGTTGATAGTGGAATATCTTGGCCAGAGAAGGTGATGCTGGAAAACGCCAGATGAGCGAACCTGGTGTGGAGTGCAGACTAAAATGGCTTCAGTCTTGGAGCTGTTTAGCTGCAGAAAGTTTTGCCTCATCCACGCCTCATCTCCTCCAGACTGGTGGTTAGAGTGGATGACGGCAAGGCAGCAGAGGGGGTTGGGTTTGTCCTGAGGTAGAGTTGGGTGTCATCAGCATAGCAATGGAATGAAATTCCATGCCGGCTGATGACATGGCCAAGGGGGAGCATGTAGAGAATAAACAGGGTGGGGCCGAGCACTGAGCCTTGAGGGAGACCACAGGTGACGTTGTGTGTCAGGGATTTAGCCTCTCCCAAGGCGACATGCTCAGTTCTCCCGGTGAGGTATGATGAGAACCACTCATGGACAGAGTCAGAAAGACAGATAGTGGAGTGTAGATGGTGAAGGAGGATGTTGTGGTCCAGTGTCGAATGCTGCAGTCAAGTCTAGGAGCATGAGAAGGGATGAGGAGCCAGCATCTGCAGTCATCAGCAGGTCATTTGTGACCCTGACCAGGGCTGTTTCTGTGCTGTGGCCAGGGCAAAAAACAGACTGAAATTTCTCAAACAGGTTGTTTTGTTTTAGGTCCTGAAGCTGTGCAGCAACTACTTTTTCCAGCACCTTAGAAAGGAATGGAAGGTTGGAGATGGGCCTGTAGTTTGCAAAGTCCTCTGGGTCTAAGGTGGTTTTTTGAGAAGTGGCCTGATGACAGCGGTTTTCAAAGTTGACAGAAACTGGCCAGCCTGGAGGGAGTGGTTAATAACCTTTGTGATAAGGGGACTTACAGCATTGAGGTTGGCTTTTACCAGGGCTGTGGGGAAGGGGTCCGGGGCACAGATGGATGGTTTCATTGTTTTGATTATGTCCTCAACCTCTTGCTGCGACATGACCACTCGTTACAACCAAGGTATGTAGAAGAGCATCTTTGAATGCACATCGAAATTGGACAATAGAACATTAGAAAAACATTGCCTGGATTGATGAGTCTTGATTTCATTCAGATGAGTGTCAGAATTTTGTGTAAACATAAAAACATGAACCCACCCTGCATTGTATGAACGCTTCAGGCTGGAGGTGGTGTAAAGGTGTAGGGGATATATTCTTGTCACACTTTGAGCCCCTTAGTACCATTTAGGGATGCTCATATTGACCGTTTAACCTTTAACCGAAAGTAAAACATTTGACCGATTAATACTATCAGCTAAACGGATAAGAAGTTTTTTTAAAAATTTTTAATATATAGTGCCTATATTAGTTAAATAACCAGAGCCTGGCGCTTCGTTTTGAAAGGTGGGGAGATATAGGTAATAAGGAGCGAAATATACCGGCTGCCTGTTTTGCGTCTGCAACGTGTTCTTCATTTAAAATGACAACCCTTGGACATATGATGACTGTGATATTAACTTGCGCTTTCATTTTTTCATGTACAGAAACGTATAACGCTATCGTATTGGGAAGCATGTATTATTTTAATCGGCTTTAATTCATCATGCTCCTGATGCATTATAGCCGACAAAATAATGTTACCTTAAAAACAACACACACAGTGATTGACAACACACACTTTATTTTCGGAGAGGACCGTAATGGTAATTTCAATGAAATGGGTGCGCTCGGCAGATATTGTTAAGTTAGTATAACGCATAGCAAGTGTTATCAACATTTTGTTTTGCCTCCTGTAAGCAACAATCTTGTTCCAGATTGTCACCGACTGTTTTCATTCTATAATTTGACAACTTGGTAAACACTGCATCAAGGCTACTTTCCTTTGATTGAAAACAGAAAGTGAAAACGTCTACGACAAATTTTCTGCAACAATATTTTGGTTGGTGTGGACTTTACGCCAGTGTAGTTTGGTGAAACCAAACAGACACAGCTTTAGTGTGAAACTAACTAGTTTCATTGAATCGTTTAGTGTGGACTTTTCACCCAAGTGAACTTATGCGCAAAGCTGGTGCACCCGGCAGCTGTTGTTGATCTGTTCTGTATGCTGTTTAGACATTAAAACAAATCCGTAAAAAAAAATGTTTGTATATTTAACAGGTTACAGACACTCAAGATTCAAAGCCAATTAAATCTTATAATCTTATCAGTTAATGGTTAATTCCGGTTAGTTAACGGAATTCCGGCTGTCGGTCAGGAAAATTACCCGAACTGAGCATCCCTAGTACCAATGGAGCTTTGTTAAAATCTCACAGCCTGAGTGTTGTTGCTGACCATGTCCATACCTTTATGACCACAGTGTACCCATCTTCTAATGGCTACTACCAGCAGGATAACACACCATATCAAAAAGCTCACATCATCTCAAACTGGTTTAACAATGATTTTACTGTAATCAAATGGCTTCCACAGTAACACAATCTCAATCCAATCGAGCACCATTGTGATGTGGTGGAACAGGAGATTCGCATCATGGATGTACAGCCAACAAATCTGCACCAACTGCATAATGCAAGAATGTCAATGTACCAAAATCTCTGAGGAATATTTACAACACTTTGCTGAAAAAATGCCACAAAGAATGAAGGCAAACCTGAAGACAAAAGGGGGTCCAACCCGGTACAAGCAAGAGGTACTTAATGAAGTGGCCAGTGAGTGTATGTCTGTATGTATGTATGTATGTGATACTGCAGCTCAGGCTAGAGTTGTCACAGACAATCAGAGCAAAACCTAATCATATATGCACCTTCACAGACGTGTCATTGTTAACGAGTAAGCATCTGCATTTTTGTCAAAAACCGTACAATCCAAGACAAGAAATGCAAGAAATGAACAAATAATGTAATATACACTCATCTAAAGGATTATTAGGAACAACCGTTCAATTTCTCCTTAATGCAATGATCTACTCAACCAATCACATGCTTCAATGCATTTAGGGGTGTGGTCCTGGTCAAGACAATCTCCTGAACTCCAAACTGAATGTCAGAATGGGAAAGAAAGGTGATTTAAGCAATATTGAGCGTGGCATGGTTGTTGGCGGCAGACGGGCTGGTCTGAGTATTTCACAATCTGCTCAGTTACTGGGATTTTCACACACAACCATTTCTAGGGTGTACAAAGAATGGTGTGAAAATGGAAAAACATCCAGTATGCAGCAGTCCTGTAGGCGAAAATGCCTTGTTGATGCCAGAGGTCAGAGGAGATGGGCCAACTGCTTCAAGCTGATAGAAGGGCAACTTTGACTGAAATAACCACTTGTTACAACCGAGGTATGCAGCAAAGCATTTGTGAAGCCACAACACGCACAACCTTGAGGCGGATGGGCTACAACACCGGGTACCACTCATCTCCACTACAAATAGGAAAGAGAGGCTACAATTTGCAAGAGCTCATGAAAATTGGACAGTTAAAGACTGGAAAAATGTTGCCTGGTCTGATGAGTCTCGATTTCTGTTGAGACATTCAGATGGTAGAGTCAGAATTGAGTGTAAACAGAATGAGAACATGGATCCATCATGCCTTGTTACCACTGTGCAGGCTGGTGGTGGTGGTGTAATGGTTTGGGGGATGTTTTCTTGGCACACTTTAGGTCCCTTTAGTGCCAATTGGGCATCGTTTAAATGCCACAGCCTACCTGAGCATTGTTTCTGACCATGTCCAATCCTTTATGGCCACCATGTACCCATCCTCTGACAGCTACTTCCAGCAGGATAATGCACCATGTCACAAAGCTCAAATCATTTCAAATTGGTTTCTTGAACATGAAAATGAGTTCACTGTACCAGTGGACTGAATCTGGAGTACAAACATCCAGAGCCACCGTGCACAGGCGTGTGCAGGAAATGGGCTACAGGTGCCGCATTCCCCAGGTCAAGCCACTTTTGAACCAGAAACAGCGGCCTCCTTGTGTGTAGATTAGCCGCATGTAAGTTCAATCGCAGAAATATATTTGGTGAGTTAGTGCTGCCGCGATTAGTTGATGTAGTCGTCGTAATCGACTATGAAAATTAGTCAACGTCAATTTTATTAGTTGATGTGTCGTTTTACTATTAAGCGCCCATATATTTTTTGGTCTCCCATCTCAAACGGCTCACCGTAATTCACCACCTCACCAGTTTGTGCGCGCCACTGCTGGTAATCTGCTATCCTCTTCCCCCTCCCCCCACCTTTACTGCTTTGATATGAAAAATGGCAGAGGCAGGTAAGTCCTCCGAATCAAGCACTAGACATAAAAGCTTCCAAAGTATGGTTGTATTTCAGGCCAACTGGTAACAAAAGAGTGGTCTGTACACTGTCAAACTTCACTTGCTAATCACGGGAGCACAACCACGATGCACAAGCACCTAAAAAGGAAACACACAAGAGTTGTTGAAGATGCACCAATAGAAATGAAAGTGAGAACGTAAATATATAATAGGCCTTTTTCACAGCGAACATTCTAATGTTGAATCTGTGCAAAATAATTTCCGGTCTGTAGTAATAGCATCGGCAATGGACAAGTTTACTTTCACCTTTAACTTTGCCAAACATTTATTTATGCTATGTGTTAAGAGTTATAGACGTCGACTCCATAATAAAATTGGCTACAAGTTATGACGTATAAAATTAGTCTTAGTTCATTTTAGGGATGGGCATGATTAATCGACGATCGACAATTGATCATTAAGAATTTCGTCGATCAAGTTCAATTGTTATCGATTAAACTAATGCAGGTTGCGTTGCGTATATGTTTTTTTAAAGTAATTAAATGAATTTCCCTGTGTGGCAGCAATTAAAATTATACCACCCAAGGGCAATACTCAGTTACCTGCAAGTTT